>CM042413.1:42897271-43159771 GCA_023634145.1 Thymallus thymallus
GGAAAAAATGTTGTAACATGTAAAAGGCATAAATTGATTGATTGATATATCTATCTTTGTCAGAGCTGAAGCCTCGAGGTGTGGCTGTTAACTTTTAACTGCTGTGTTGACTGTGCTGTGTTGACTGTGCTGTGTTGACTGTGCTGTGTTAAGGCGGCAGGTAGCTTAGCGGTTAAGAGCGTTGAGCCGTCTAGGTGAAAAATCAGTCAATGTGCCCTTGAGCAAGGCACTTAACTCTAATTACTCCTGTAAGTCACTCTGGATAAGAGTGTCTGCTAAATGACAAATAAAAAAATAAAAAATTTCAACTGTGTTGTGACTGTGTTAACCCTCAGAGCTGAAGCCTCGCGATGTGGCAGTTGACTTCCTCCCTGGTCTGCCGGCCTACATCCTGTTCATGTGTCTGAGACATGCTGACAACTCTAATGATGACCAGAGAGTTAGCATCCTGCTCAACTCTACCATCAACAGCATCAAGGGAGTCCTCAAGGTACAGCGTTAGCATCAGGGGAGTCCTCAAAGTACAGCGTTAGCATCAAGGGAGTCCTCAAGGTACAGCGTTAGCATCAAGGGAGTCCTCAAGGTACAGCGTTAGCATCAAGGGAGTCCTCAAGGTACAGCGTTAGCATTAAGGGAGTCCTCAAAGTACAGCGTTAGCATCAAGGGAGTCCTCAAGGTACAGCGTTAGCATCAAGGGAGTCCTCAAGGTACAGCGTTAGCATCAAGGGAGTCCTCAAAGTACAGCGTTAGCATCAAGGGAGTCCTCAAGGTACAACGTTAGCATCAAGGGAGTCCTCAAAGTACAGCGTTAGCATCAAGGGAGTCCTCAAGGTACAGCGTTAGCATCAAGGGAGTCCTCAAGGTACAGCGTTAGCATCAAGGGAGTCCTCAAGGTACAGCGTTAGCATCAAGGGAGTCCTCAAGGTACAGCGTTAGCATCAAGGGAGTCCTCAAGGTACAGCGTTAGCATCAAGGGAGTCCTCAAAGTACAGCGTTAGCATCAAGGGAGTCCTCAAGGTACAGCGTTAGCATCAAGGGAGTCCTCAAAGTACAGCGTTAGCATCAAGGGAGTCCTCAAGGTACAGCGTTAGCATCAAGGGAGTCCTCAAGGTACAGCGTTGCCTTGTTTTAGTATACTGTAGGTCTCTCTGTACTTTCAGTGTGTAGATTTGTATTTTGATAGGCCTATGCTATTGTATGTTTATGGATTTCAGTTTGTGTTAACGGCTATGTGGAATAATGAGGGCAGCAGGTAGCCTAGCGGTTAGAGGGTTGGGCCAGTAACCGAATGGTCGCTGGTTTAAATACCCAAGCCTTCAAGGTGTAATCTGTCCATGTGCCCTTGAGCAAGGCACTTAACCCTAATTTGCTCCAGGGACTCCGTACTATTATGGCTGACCCTGTAAAACATCACATTTCACCTATCCAGTGTATGTGACAATAAAACATCTAATGAGCTTGAACATGAAATCACATACTCAGGATGCCAAGTCAAGTCCCGCCCCCTGAGTTACTGTTGAAATCTGCTTTTTTTCCTCTCCCCCAGAGGCGAGGAGATGACTTTGAGACTGTGTCTTTCTGGCTGGCCAACACCTGTCGGTTCCTACACTGCCTGAAGCAGTACAGTGGAGAGGAGGTAGGCTGGAGAGGATTAGTCTCTCATGACAGTTATTGATTTGAACACCTTATTCCACAGCTACCAAGCACATGTAAAGGATATCCCACTGTTTGCTTAGCAAGTTCTGCTTCCTCCTGAGTTGGCTCCAACCCAGAACCTCTACCTCCTGGAGCATCTTATCCAGTTACACCACTGAACCTAGCTATTCCGTAGCGCAAATGGAGACACTTCAAGCTGTGGAATGAGTTTCACAGATGCCCATCTGCTACACACAGTGCTAGTGCTAGGTTCTGAGATTAGGATGGAAACAATAGTGGCGACCAGTCATTCATATATACTGTATACAGTGTGTATATATATACAGTGTATTTATATATATAATAAAGCAGCATACAAACAGGCAGCTTCAAAATGCAGGTGTTTCAGCCTGTAGACAATCGACAAGCAAATCCTTTTCCATCCTTGTCATATGAAGAGAAATTCAAGATAAAACGTATCGGTGCTCGTCGGCCATTGGACATAAACATTACACAACAAGCTGGAAATCGCAAATTCAACAATGAGTGGTTTGTAAGGAATCGGTGACGGTGGCTAACTGCAAGCATTGCAACTGGGAAGTCAGGAATAAACAGCTCAAATGAGGAAAATATTCAACTCGGAAATGTAAATCTGGCATCTTTCTCTTTGATGACAAACTTTGCCCATGAAGGACCGCCGTGCCACTTTCCTGTTCAAGCACATCACAGCAACGTGAGTCAAAAAATGTCTTATGCTGCTGTAACCGGTGTGAAACGGCTAGCTAGTTAGCGGTGCGCGCTAGTATGGTTTCAATCTGTGATGTCACTCGCTCTGAGACCTTGAAGTAGTTGTTTCCCTTGTTCTGCAAGAGCCGTGGCTTTTGTGGAGCGATGGTTAACGATGCTTCGAGGGTGACTGTTGTCAATGTGTGCAGAGGGTCCCAGGTAGGGGCTAGGAGAGGGACTGAAGCAAATTCTGACGCTGTGCATTTCAAAAGTGCTGAACAAATAGTTATATTGACTACGTCTGTCGTCACTCAAAAGTGTCGTCCCCTTATGCCATAGTTTGTACATCTCAAATGTTAGTAGAACCCACATTTGTTTAAGTCAGTCATATCAGCTATGTATTTTTAAAAGGCAGTAAAGGAGGCTGAATGAAGTGTTGCTGCCCGACAAGGCTCTGCTGATAGCCAGGTGGTAAGGTGTTGGGACTGCTGTTGGGACTCTGCTGTTGGGACAGCTTTATGTTGGCCCTAACAGTTTGTGGGCACCGTTTGTCACCGTTATAGTGACATTAATGTATTGTTTAGTGTTGTGTTTTGTAGTGGCTTTGCTGGCATGCGTTTAAAACATTTTTGGGGGGTTTGCCCCACCAGGATTTACATGCTAAAATCGCCACTGGGAAACACAAACCACTGTGTTAACTGCTTTACAACCCTACCTGTAACGCCGGTTTTACCTCTGTTTATAACCAGCTCCTCTCCTATAGGCATTTGTGAAGAACAACACCCCGCGGCAGAATGAGCACTGCCTGTGTAACTTTGACCTGTCAGAGTACCGTCAAGTCCTCAGTGACCTGGCCATCCAGAACTACCAGCAGCTGGTCAGATGCATGGAGGAGACCCTGCAGCCTATGATAGGTGAGGAGACATTTAGCAGATGCTATTATGCAGAGCCACTTACAATCAGTGTATTAAACTAAAGTAAGGAAATTAACCACAAAATATAATTGGAGTATGATGATCATGATAATTGCAAGTAAAACCTTCAAATTAGCAATGCTAGTAAGAATTAGCAATGCTAGTAAGAATTAGCAATGCTAGTAAGAATTAGCAGTGCTAGTAAGAATTAGCAATGCTAGTAAGAATTAGCAGTGCTAGTAAGAATTAGCAATGCTAGTAAGAATTAGCAATGCTAGTAAGAATTAGCAGTGCTAGTAAGAATTAGCAGTGCTAGTAAGAATTAGCAATGCTAGTAAGAATTAGCAATGCTAGTAAGAGTAAAGGAAAAACAAGTACAGTAGTGACGCTTTCAACCTCCATGCTTCTGAAGTAACCATGCAAGGAAGAGTAGCACTACTCACACTGTCCAAATGAGAAACAACAACAAAGCAACTTGACAAACAAGTGACATTTTATTGTCCAACAATATCCCAGTTCCAGGTATGCTGGAACATGAGAACTTCCAGGGTGTCCTGGGGTCCAAACCCACGGGCCTACGGAAGAGGACGTCCAGTTTCCCGGGAGAGGCTGTTTACACAGTGGACAGCATCCTACAGCAACTCAGTCTCTTCCATGCTACCCTGACTCAGCATGACATCGACCCCGAGCTCATCAAACAGGTGTGTGTGTGTTGAGGAGGAACCTCTTGAGATAAATCTAGGTGTGGTGTTCCATAGGGATCGATTCTTGGGCCTCTGTTATTTCTAGTTGATATGCTATATGCTATATGTTATCTCCCAGGTCGTGAGGCAGCAGTTCTACATCATCTGTTCTGTCACTCTCAACAACCTGTTGCTGAGGAAGGACATGTGCTCCTGGAGTAAAGGACTGCAGATCAGGTACAGCCCTTTTACACTTTTTCACATCAAAATATTTAGACGTAAGATAAAGAGTTCAGCCCCAGAATGATACCTGGGAAAACCCTCATTGTAAAATAAAGAGTACAGCCCCAGAATGATACCTGGGAATGTCGAGTGTCGACAGATGTATTGTGGCTGATTGAAACAGTAATATCTGTTTGTCACAAAGTGTCTGTCCTCTGTCTGTACTGTGGTTTTTGAAACTGTAAAAAAGGCTTTAAATACATTGGATTGATTGGTTTCTCTCTAGGCCCAACAAGTGACAGCTGGAGGAGAGGGGGCTGTCAGACTGTGGAGCTAAAGAGATAGGTTAAGGTTAGGAGTGTGTCCTCTAACTGGGTCGGGTGTGTTTCTCTCTAGGTATAACGTGTGGCAGCTGGAGGAGTGGCTGGAGGAGAGGGGGCTGTCAGACTGTGGAGCTAAAGAGATGCTGGGGCCTCTGATTCAGGCTGCTCAGTTACTACAGGTCAAGAAGAAAGCTGAAGAGGACGCCCAGGCTATCTGCACCATGTGCTCTGCCCTCACCACAGCACAGGTAGGTTATATATGTGCCATCACTAGAGTATACATAGCCTGGTTCCAGATCTGTTTGTGCTGGCTTTCCAACTCAGATAGACTGTTGGATATACAGTACTAACAGATCTGAGATCAGTATACAGAGTAGTAGTAACTGGCAATATTTCTTCTTTTAAAACTAATTTTAAGCCATGTGATCTCGTCTATTGATCATCTCATGATTCAGTTCAATTGTGTTTCCTCTCGTCAGATTGTGAAAGTGCTGAACTTGTACACCCCAGTGATTGAATTTGAGGAACGGGTTTCAATATCATTCATTACAACCATAAAGGTAAGGAGTTTGTGTCTGCTTGTGCATACTTTGCTCTCCTTATACAGTATATTGTCACTATGTCATTGAATTGTTCTCTCTCTCTCTGTCACCCTCAGGCCCTTTTGAAAGGCCGTGTTGAGTCCCCACTGCTTCTTATGGACGCCAAGAAGATCTTCTCTGTGACGTTTCCCTTCACTCACTCCCCCCTGGCTCTGGAGACCATACAGATCCCTAGCAGTTTGAATCTAGGATTCCTCACACGGGTCTAACCCCTGACCCCTGACCCTTCACTCACTCCCCCCTGGCTCTGGAGACCATACAGATCCCTAGCAGTTTGAATCTAGGATTCCTCACACGGGTCTAACCCCTGACCCCTGACCCTTCACTCACTCCCCCCTGGCTTTAAAAGTGCATCCTTACATCCTCCCTTCAAGGAAGTCATCTCTGATTACACACAGTTGGACAGGTTTGATTACTTCAAGGAAGTCATCTCTGATTACACACAGTTGGACAGGTTGGATTACTTCAAGGAAGTCATCTCTGATTACACACAGTTGGACAGGTTGGATTACTTCAAGGAAGTCATCTCTGATTACACACAGTTGGACAGGTTGGATTACTTCAAGGAAGTCATCTCTGATTAGACATAGTTGGACAGGTTGGATTACTTCAAGGAAGTCATCTCTGATTACACATAGTTGGACAGGTTGGATTACTTCAAGGAAGTCATCTCTGATTACACACAGTTGGACAGGTTGGATTATTTCAAGGAAGTCATCTCTGATTACATATAGTTGGACAGGTTTGATTACTTCAAGGAAGTCATCTCTGATTACACATAGTTGGACAGGTTGGATTACTTCAAGGAAGTAATCTCTGATTACACACAGTTGGACAGGTTGGATTATTTCAAGGAAGTCATCTCTGATTATATATAGTTGGACAGGTTTGATTACTTCAAGGAAGTCATCTCTGATTACACATAGTTGGACAGGTTGGATTACTTCAAGGAAGTCATCTCAGATTACACATAGTTGGACAGGTTTGATTACTTCAAGGAAGTCATCTCTGATTACACACAGTTGGACAGGTTGGATTACTTCAAGGAAGTCATCTCTGATTACACACAGTTGGGCAGGTTGGATTACTTCAAGGAAGTCATCTCTGATTACACACAGTTGGACAGGTTGGATTACTTCAAGGAAGTCATCTCTGATTAGACATAGTTGGACAGGTTGGATTACTTCAAGGAAGTCATCTCTGATTACACATAGTTGGACAGGTTTGATTACTTCATGGAAGTCATCTCTGATTACACATAGTTGGACAGGTTGGATTACTTCAAGGAAGTCATCTCTGATTAGACATAGTTGGACAGGTTGGATTACTTCAAGGAAGTCATCTCTGATTACACATAGTTGGACAGGTTTGATTACTTCAAGGAAGTCATCTCTGATTACACATAGTTGGACAGGTTGGATTACTTCAAGGAAGTCATCTCTGATTACACATAGTTGGACAGGTTGGATTACTTACCAAAGATGCCTGACCATTCATGTTTTAAAGTGCCTTTAAAAAAAAAGTCAGTCAGTTTTTATAATGTTGAATAGAAAAAAGGAACATTGGAGACACTTTGTAATAATATGATTTATTGGTGAGAAATTAGATGTTTACAGATGATATTATAATTAATATTTTAGCAATATTCAGCAATGTTTACAGTATACTCCCGTATATGTATTTAGCAGTGACACACTGCCTCTGACAAATCGTGGAATAATTTTCAGGATGGTAAAACGTTTTCAGTGTAAAGATAATGGCGCAATTTATTTTTAAATACTATCATCTTTGAGAACTAACAATCACCAAGATATGAACTAGACAGTCAGGGAGAATCTAAACATATCATGGCATGGGGCTACCATTGATTTGGTTATAATGTTTGAGTCACTCAGATGGCATAAGAACAGGGGATAGGCCATGGCAAATGTGATTATTTGCAGGAAATTCGTTAAAAAAAATAAAAGATTCTCTCAGCCCCATGACAACATGTAGAATTGCAGGAAAATAGCGTTAAAAGCTGTAAAATGTTATCTCTGCCCCATGGCAACATGTGTAGAATTGCAGGAAATTCTCTGCAGGCCTCTAAAACCACAACACCGCTGAAAGAAATCCTGATACTGCTTATATTCCACGCATTAAGAAATAACACATTGTTTGACACAACTATACTGTACAAAAATATAAATGCAACATGCAACCATTTCAAATATTTTACTAAGTTACAGTTCATATAAGGAAATCAGTGAATTGAAATAAATTCTATGGATTTCACGACTGGGAATACAGATACCTTTAAAATAAAGGTGGTGGCGTGGATCAGTATCTGGTGTGACCTCTTTTCACAACATCAGCAAACATGGTCTGTAGTTGTGAGGCCAGTTGGATTTAGTGCCAAATTTTCTAAAAAGATGGAGTAAATTCTCTGCCAACAGCTCTGGTAGACATTCCTGCAGTCAGCATGCCAATTGCATACTCTCTGAACTTGAGATCTGGAATAGTGTTGTGTGACAAAACTGCATATTTGAGTGTCCTTTTATTGTCCCCAGCATAAGGTGCACCTGTGTAATGATCATGCTGTTTAATCAGCTTCTTGATATGCCACATCTGTCAGGTGGATGGATTATCTTGCCAAAGGAGAAATGCTCACTAACAGAGATGTAAACAAATTTGTGCACAAAATTTGAGCGAAACTCAAAAATTTCAGAAAGCTTTTATTTCAGCTCATGAAACATGGGGCCAACATTTTACATAATGCATTCATATTTATGTTCAGTGTAGGTGGAGGAGCGCAATGGCCTTGCACTGAGAGCTGGGGTGAGGAGGGCAACGGCCTTGCACTGAGAGCTGGGGTGAGGAGGGCAACGGCCTTGCACTGAGAGCTGGGGTGAGGAGGGCAACGGCCTTGCACTGAGAGCTGGGGTGAGGGGGGCAACGGCCTTGCACTGAGAGCTGGGGTGAGGAGGGCAACGGCCTTGCACTGAGAGCTGGGGTGAGGAGGGCAACGGCCTTGCACTGAGAGCTGGGGTGAGGAGGGCAACGGCCTTGCACTGAGAGCTGGGGTGAGGAGGGCAACGGCCTTGCACTGAGAGCTTATGTGAGGGGGCAACGGCACTACTACTACTACTAGGACATGTATTTCCATGAGGGTTTGTACTGAGACAAAGTTAGTTGGTTTGGCTGATACTGACCTTTGTAATGTAGGGCTAGTGCTTACTACCTTTGTAATGTAGGGCTAGTGCTTACTACCTTTGTAATGTAGGGCTAGTGCTTACTACCTTTGTAATGTAGGGCTAGTGCTTACTACCTATGTAATGTAGGGCTAGTGCTTACTACCTTTGTAATGTAGGGCTAGTGCTTACTACCTATGTAATGTAGGGCTAGTGCTTACTACCTATGTAATGTAGGGCTGAATGCCTTCACAGTAAATATGAATATCATGAGCACCACTCCTATTGTACACTGTGTGCTAGACACAGCAGCCAAAGCCTTGTTGTTGACTCACACTCTGTGTGCCATTGCTTCCATAGAGATTAAGTGAGCAATCTAGCTTCCTAAATGTATAAACCTGAATATCTCCTCAAATGCTTTACAGTAGTTTTTAATATTGTTTTATGACTGTAAGAATGTCTCGTGAATAATCCCATTAGTTCCATGAGATGGTGTGACTAGGATGTAGTGTTTATTTGTTCTTAAGGCTTTAGGTAAATAAAAGCTGGTGAGAGGAAAAAATGTTTGAGTGGGTTTTGAGTAGGCCATCATAGTATGAATTTATAAATTAATGTATTTACATTAATATATGTGTAGCTTCAATATAATGCTGCATGGCTTAATATCACATAACTGCTGGAAAAGGGTGAGTGCAATATATAGGCTACATTTGCTTCTGTATCCCAATCCATTCCTTGAGTAAATGCAAGGAGCATGCCATGGAATCACCATGGAATCACCCTGACAACTAAAGCCTGCTGAGGTATGTATCCGGTTTCTATTGTTGTCTGAGGCTGTTACAATGGACACACCCCTAATGTCAAGCTGCTGTCACAAGACTGGTGGGCGGGACGAGGAAGGCAAAGTTCACTGCACAGGTAAGAAACACCTGGGGAAGTTGTCGACTTTTCACACAGTGCACGCCAGTGACCGTATCGATGTTGTCGGCTAAACACACTAATTGTTAAGCTTTACTACCATGGCTTTGTCGGAACTTTATACGAAGGTGAGAAAATAATGAAAGAGAAAGTGATACATGTTTTTAACTTATTCAATCTTCATATCTAAATATGAATCGCTTTGTTTTAACACCTGCTGAAAACGTTGACAGATTTGTTTTATGGCTAACATATGGTGCAAATTGACCACCTGAACACAATTTGGGAAATTATTATGCAAATGAGTTTCCGACTTTATCAAATTGCTGCGCTACAACTAATTACATAACTACAACTAATTACATAACTACAACTAATTACATAACTACAACTAATTACATAACTACAACTAATTACATAACTACAATAATAAAGTAACGGATCTGTACAATCTTCTACTGTCATTTGATTTAACAAAAGAAAATAGTGGCATTCATTCATTTCCATGAATGTTTAGAAAGTTATCTATAATTAATTGGCATGCTTATTCAGTACAACAGAGTGTGGATACCAGATGCAGAGCATGTCTGGAAGTCAGCAGAGATCCTGAGAGACTTCAAACCTGGAGATGATACGTTAGAACTGCAGCTTGAGGATGGCACTGTAAGTAATGAACACAGAGCCAGGGGTCTCCAACTTTTTCAAACATGAGATGTATATATATTTTTGTTATATAGCTTTCAAATAAGCCATTCTTCTCCTCACGTGTCCTTAGTGTACATTAGAAAGTGGTGCACTGTGTTTTCTGTTAATATGCCTGGTAAAATAGTGATTCATAAACATCTCTAAGGGGGGCCCTATAAATATTGTAATTTTCCTGGCTTCAGAGTTGTTTTTAACAAAAAAAAAACAACAAGGAATGCGCCATCTAATGCTGGGTATACACTACACTTCTAAGATCTTAACAACTCGGATGTGCTCACATTTCCCGATTTCCTTGTCCCAAATCTTTCATTCCAACCATCCTCCACCCCAGGACGTGGGTCACGTTACACGACTATTCACTAGTTGAACCTGTCCTGCGTTTGTCGGTTGTCATAGTGAGAAAATGCGGATATCATGAATTTATTTGATATAGGCAATGTTGACTTTGTGGCTGTGGTAACTAGTGACAACCTGCGTGTTGTTGCTTCCCTGTTCGCCATGCCTTTTTGGGGTCTCACATGCTGAGTGCTCATTGGCTATTGGCAGTAGTCCTTGTCCAATCGCGTCGTAGTTCATACTACAAGACGCACGGCCAGAACGGTCAGAAAGTGATCTGGACATCCGACAGAGGTCTGGAGAACCGACCAGTCATCATCGGTGCTTGACCAGCTCAAACTACGAGTCCCGACGAACTGATCTTAGCCCAAGTTCAGAGGATTTCACCCCGATCATTAACATGTCTGTGACTGCTGCTGCTCATTTCATGGAAAAGTTTGCAAATAATAGATACTTATGATATACTTCTGCCAGGTAAGCCTACTTTGCAGTTAACATTTAATTGAGAAGGGTTTGGGGAAAGTATTTCTGTCAACCCACAAGATGGGCAATATTGCTGGAATTGACAGATATTGTGTTAAGTTTGACTTGTTAAACCCAATAGTGGCTAACCAGGGGTGGGGTAATGTCAAAGTTGCATTGATTAGATAGATAATAACTGGGAGCTTGCCGTGTCTGATACTTGTGAAATTTGTTAATGACAGTTTGCGATGGAACACGTGAAAATTACATGTGCTTTCAGAATTGTTTGGCGAGCTACTCATATGTGGGCTGCAAGCTACTGGTAGCTCTCGATGGACCTGTTGGACACCCCTGCTGTGAGCTATGCACCACAATATTCTGCACTGTACTGTATGTGCCGTTTCAATTTGAATGAGGCCATACACTCGCAGTAGGTAGCCTAGTGGCTAAGAGTGCTGGGCTAGTAACTGAAAGGTTGCTGGTTCGAATCTCTGAGATGACTAGGTGAAAAATCTGTCTGTGCCGTTGAGCAAGGCACTAAACCCTGATTGCTCCTGTAAGTTGCTCTGGCGTCTGTTAAATGACTAACATGTAAAACAGTGTATTTATTGGGAGAATCTCTCATTCATCTCTAGCTCATCTATTTGTCAATAACAGGACATGTAAAACATTCAGCATACCTTTAATGCTGAGATTCTGTATCGAGTGCATTTCAGTCCAGGACTAGGCTTACTGTATTGTGTCAGGGAAACTGGCCATGAAGGCTCTAAATCACCAACATCACACAGTTTTTCCCCTGTAGGAGATGCTGTACCCCCTGGACACATCCAGTCCTCAGCTCCCTCACCTCCGCAACCCTGATATCCTGGTGGGGGAGAATGACCTGACAGCTCTCAGCTACCTCCATGAACCAGCCGTACTACACAACCTCAAAGTGCGCTTCGTGGAGTCCAAGATCATCTACACCTACTGTGGTACTGAAAGAAATGCTTCCCCATCTTTCTAATGGGACGGCTTTGTTTTACTGTTAGTTAATGTCTGGGAGCAGATAGGATACCTCTGACTGTAGCGTTTCTCCTCATGGTTTCCTTCACTCCCTCCAGGAATCATCCTGGTGGCTGTTAACCCATACAAGCAGCTTCATATCTATGGAGATGCAGTCATCCATGCATACTCTGGACAGAACATGGGAGATATGGACCCTCACATATTCGCTGTGGCAGAGGAGGCTTACAAACTGATGGTCAGGTAAAAATGAGACGGGTCGTTTCGGGGACTGATTTAATGGTGGTGATGTTGTCCACGGACCGCGCTATGTTCCTGGAGGCAGTGGTTCAATCCCCGAGACCCCACTAACTTCCTATTCTATAGCCTTCCATCTTCCCATCTGTCAATAGAACTTAACCTTGAAATGAGATCAACTGTCAAATGAGAAGCAAAGAGTGTGAAATAAACAGTATTCCTACACAGATACATATATTTCCTTCTTCAGGAACAATAAGAACCAGTCTATCATAGTGAGTGGTGAGTCTGGAGCGGGGAAGACGGTGTCTGCTAGATACGCCATGAGGTACTTCGCTATGGTCAGCAAGTCTGGCAGCAAAACACATGTGGAAGACAAAGTTCTGGCATCCAACCCAATAACTGAGGTATGTTTTTTAATCCGTGTCCTAGCAATGAATACATGTTACATGTATCATCACAATATGTGAATGAGTAATCTATTCCATCTATGTGTTTGATAATCTGTAGATAAAGGCCCACAGTGTGATAGACGTGATAATCTGTAAATAAAGAATGGCCCACAGTGTGATAGACGTGGTAATCTGTAAATAAAGAATGGCCCACAGTGTGATAGACGTGATAATCTGTAAATAAAGAATGGCCCACAGTGTGATAGACGTGATAATCTGTAAATAAAGAATGGCCCACAGTGTGATAGACGTGATAATCTGTAAATAAAGAATGGCCCACAGTGTGATAGACGTGATAATCTGTAAATAAAGAATGGCCCACAGTGTGATAGACGTGGTAATCTGTAAATAAAGAATGGCCCACAGTGTGATAGACGTGGTAATCTGTAAATAAAGAATGGCCCACAGTGTGATAGACGTGATAATCTGTAAATAAAGAATGGCCCACAGTGTGATAGACGTGATAATCTGTAAATAAAGAATGGCCCACAGTGTGATAGACGTGATAATCTGTAAATAAAGAATGGCCCACAGTGTGATAGACGTGGTAATCTGTAAATAAAGAATGGCCCACAGTGTGATAGACGTGATAATCTGTAAATAAAGAATGGCCCACAGTGTGATAGACGTGATAATCTGTAAATAAAGAATGGCCCACAGTGTGATAGACGTGATAATCTGTAAATAAAGAATGGCCCACAGTGTGATAGACGTGATAATCTGTAAATAAAGAATGGCCCACAGTGTGATAGACATGGTAATCTGTAAATAAAGAATGGCCCACAGTGTGACAGACATGGTAATCTGACGCATCATGTCCAGTGTGCCTCACCAGCCACTGTACTTCTGATACGTCTTAATCTACAATGTGTTTTGATTATCATCATCTATGATGGACAAACTTGTAATCTGAGTTTTTTGTCAGGCTATAGGAAATGCCAAGACGACCAGGAACGACAACAGCAGTCGCTTTGGGAAGTACACAGAGATCAGCTTTGACGGGAGATATCACATCATCGGGGCCAACATGAGGACGTATCTCCTGGAGAAATCTAGAGTGGTTTCCCAGGTCATACATCAAATACTTGATTCTCTGATTATATGTGGTTTATAACATAGCATAGCTACTGTATAGTTGAGTCATGTTTAATATTTGCAAGGCTTCAGTGAATCACTGCTAGCCTGGTTCCAGATCTGTTTGTGTTGTCTTGCCATCTCCTTGCCATGACAACGGTTGCATGCCTTTAGAGTTAGACAGTAATACCATCTCTTTCTCTTCAGTCAGAGAGTGAGAGAAACTACCACATCTTTTACCAGATGTGTGCCTGTGCAGACCAGCCTGAGTTCAAGAGCCTGAGACTCTGTGAGTGACTGGAATAGGAGTGGAATTTATTTAACCTGTAATTCTTCAGGTTTGTCTCATTGAGATAAAAAAATATATTTAGCAAGAAAGACCTCTTAAGCGCCGGGGCTTGGCAGTTCTGCTCCTGTAATAACTGTAGATGATAGATGGACGGCACAGTCTCTGACTAGGCCATGGAGGACGTCATCTTAATGATTATTTATTTATTTGTATTTTACCGTTATTTAACCAGATGAGTCAGTTGTTACACTGACATCCTAAAATAAACAGATCAAATCACGTAGACTACTGTATTTTATGGATTAGGTCAATAACATGCTAATAAGTGTGTCTGTTTGCTTGTCTCTCTAGTGAGGGCCGATGAGTTCAGGTACACCAGTATGGGCGGGGAGACTGGTATGGAGGGCGTGGACGATAGGAAGGACATGGAGGAGACACGCAGGACCTTTTCTCTGTTGGGTGAGAGACACCACTCTGTTCATAACTCTTTAGATCAACATGTACCGTTATTAGACGTTTGTTTACAGGAGTAATATTACAGGAGTAATATTACAGGAGTTTTTGCTTGCAGTGATCATGGTGGTGTTTTTTAACCTAATGTAGTTGTAAGCATCTCTGGATAAGAGCAGCTATTAACTCTCTATTCACCTAGGTATGTCTGCAGAATGCAGTCTAATTCCCCTGTCTTATGTATGGGTTATGAATGTGTTATGAAGTCCTTATGTAGGTATGTCTGCAAGATGCTGTTTTATTTCCTTGACTGTCCCCCTGTAGGGTTTACAGAGGACTTCCAGGCTGATGTGTTCAAGGTGCTGGCTGGGATTCTACATCTGGGAAATGTAGACATCAGGAACGCTGGATCAGACAGATCATCAGTTAGTGTAAGTTTAACTAAAACATTGTCTTGATATGTGACCGAGTGGAAATCCAACCAGGTGCAAACTCGCAACCCTTTGCACCGTAACACAACACACTCAAAAGACACGGTTAGTACCATGGGCCCAGAAAAGCTAAGGTGTCTTCTGGGTCGAGGGTGACTGTACTTCTCAGGAAGGCAGTAGCGATGCACTTAGCTATCCACGACAGACAGACAGACAGACAGACAGACAGACAGACAGACAGACAGACAGACAGACAGACAGACAGACAGACAGACAGACAGACACTTTATTGATCCCAGAGGGGACATTTCTTTGTCAAGCAGCTACGAAAAAACACAGGGCAGGTGCAAAATGCCACAACGAAATACACAAAAGACAGATACACGGTACATGATACATAGAGCGGCAGTATGAAAAAGTATAAAAATACAAGATTTCTGGAGTGCAAAAAAAAGACATAGTATGAGTGGTTGGCTGAATATGTACACTATACATTGTTGGATGGTTAACTATACTATACAGGTCGATGGCAGAGAAATACTTCAGTAGCTAAAAATGCGTATGATATGAGCGAGGGTAATAATAGTTTACTTAATAGACAGACTGGCTAAATGAACAGGTAAGTGAATATTTTGCATGGTTAAATTAGCTGTACAGTTAGGTATACAGTTATATTTACAGATAAGTGAATATTTGCATGGTTACATTAACTGTACAGGTAAATGACAGGAAGAGATACTTTAATAGCTAAATGTGTGTATGATATAATTTGGGGTAATAATAGTAATTCCCTTAAAATACAGTCTTTAGAGCAGGGTTTGAATAATAGTACCCTCTCTCTCCCTCCCATCAGTCAAGTGATCCCCACATGGCAGCCTTTTGCGACCTTCTCGAGGTCAGTCCTGACGGTGTTACCCGTTGGCTGTGCCACCGCCGGTTCGTCATGGTGGCAGAGACTGTGGTGAAGCCGGTAACCAGCAAGCGGGCGATGAATGCCAGAGATGCCCTCGCCAAGCAGATCTATGCGCATCTGTTTGACTGTGTCATCCATAAGATCAACGCAGCCCTGCAGGTCCCGGGGAAACAGCACTCCTTCATAGGAGTACTGGATATCTATGGGTAGTTTGAATACATTACATTAGTGTTGTTTAAGAGACGCTCCTATCCACAACAACAGTTACTTACATTCAACTAAAGTCAGCTAAAACGACCACATACAATATCACAATCATTTAAAACCTTCTTAAAAAATACATTTGGTTCAGTTAGATTAACTGTAGGTTAGTTGTACTGCATAGTGAACTGTATATTAACTGTAGGGTAGTTGTACTGTGTATTAACTGTAGGGTAGTTGTACTGTAGGGTAGTTGTACTGTAGGGTAGTTGTACTGTGTATTAACTGTAGGGTAGTTGTACTGCGTAGTGTATGTATCATATCTGTTCTTCTCACCCCATTTTCTTCAGCTTTGAAACATTTGACATCAACAGTTTTGAACAGTTTTGCATCAACTATGCCAATGAGAAATTGCAACAACAGTTCAACTTGGTATGTACTCTCTCCTGACAGATTCAAGTAGCTACAGCCACTAGAGACGTTATTGGGTTCTGGGATTACTTAGTCTGCAATGTTCCTTATCCTCATTCTGCTGAAAGCAATACTCTTCTTTCACTGAAAGGTTGTAACAACTAAGATAATTTCTGCTGTTTCCTATTACAGCATGTGTTCAAGCTGGAGCAGGAGGAGTACATGAAGGAGGATATTCCTTGGACTCTGATAGACTTCTACGATAACCAGCCGGTCATTGACCTGATTGAAGCTAAGATGGGCATCCTGGACCTGCTGGATGAAGAATGCCTGGTGAGACCAATGATGTATATCACAATGATGTGTATTGTTTTTGATGACAGGACAGTGGGAAATATTAAAGGGATAATTAACGAGGGGCTATGCGTTCTATGGAAAATAATGAATGACGTGGAAGGTGTGTTCCATGATGCACTAGTGCTGTCGAACTGATCTTCCACGGAGTTGCATTATTTTCCAGAGAATGCATAGAGCCCCAAGTTGATTATCCCTTTTGGATATAATGGATATATTTTAACACATTTACAGCTAGACGTGTTCATTTGCAGGTAGAAATGTGTTCAACATCCACTGAAGTAGCTAGCCAGTTTACTAGATAGCTACAGTAGTTGCCGCGTTAAGAAAACCGACTTGCTAGTTTTTCTAACCAAACCATCAGTCTTAGCATGCCATTATGAAAATCGAATTCAACACTGCCAAAAAAGTTTTCAATTCAACTTTTGCTTTCAAAAGCAACTCAAATTCTACCGTGCAAATATGCTGTGCGTTAATAGGGAAATAATGCATGCACTAGAATGCCCTTCAAGCCGAAGTATTCAACAATGCCGTGGTATAATGGATCATATACGGTGGATGGAGAGGACTATGTTCCAACTCCCGTCGCTAGGGTCGCCAACTTTCTCACGACCAAATAAGGGACAAAAGGTGGCGTGCCAGTGCACGGTGCCACGGCGGTGTGGGTATGGTGTTGTGTGAATGAATATACAGTGTATATTCATATTCAATTTGAAAGGCAAAACATTTGTATATTCCATTTAGTCTATAGCTTTACTTTACTACTAAAATAATTATTTAAACCTCAAAATAAATGATTAAAAAAATCACAATTTGGACCTTTACAGCAAAAGAAAAAAACATTTTAAATGCAAAAGAGGGACATGAGACACCAAGTCTACTTTTCATGGATATGTTTTGCTGCTTTGATCAGCTCTGTGCTGCATCTGTTTCTTGAGTCTCAACATTTAATGGTCAACCGAGAGAACATCCTCTCTACAAAGCATTTGAGCCTGGAACACTGAGGACTAATGAGACAATCCTGAACATGTTGATCAAGTTGGCTTTCCCTAGGTTTGGAAAACTGCCACCCACTTCTCACTGGTGGATTTTTGTGGTATCCTGTCTGGCTTTCTGTATTTCCTCCCAGCTGGCAAAAAACTCTTCATAGAGTTGGTTCGATTCCCACAGGGGAAAATGTATGTAAGTCGCTCTGGATAAGAGTGTCTGCTAAATGACGTAAAAAAAAAAAAGGTGAGAAATCAAACCACTTGTCAATTTATGTAATGACAGTGTCATAGAACGCCAAGTCCTGTTGCTGCTTGGACCTTTGCTGACGGTCGTTTGTCCATCAGCTGCTTGGTCTGGGATCCAAAAAAGCTGACCTGTTTCCGCTGAAGCATCTTCATTTTGAGCTTTTGCACTCCCTCGTAAACATCTGTGATGCAGAGCGTTGTTGGCCAGATTTGCAGGAGACGATCGACAGCTGGATGAAGAGTGAGTCATCGTGTGTAAACATGTCGCAGAATTTCACGCCACTTAATGTCAACAAAGGCAATGCACGCTGTTCCTCTCTTCAGGAAGCAGACACTGAGAAGTGGCTCTAGATCTTTAGAACAGTCGTCTCAATATCCACCGACATCTGATCGCAGGCTTTATGAGCTATGTGAGATGGGCAATTAGCTTCCAGAATGTGGTTGTTGGCACTGCTCAATAACTGGTGAACAGAGTGGTGTTTTCAAAGTCGACATTGGCATTATCTGCTGCATAGGCTGTGATGTGTCTAATATCCAGTTCAGCTTGATGTATGCCATTTCATCACGGTCTTCATAAAAGTCAAGTAACTTGCACTGCACTCCATCAGACACAGATAAATATCTCACGCACACTGGAAACATTTTTCTATTTCCCTTGTTTGAGGCATCACTGGCAACTGAGAAATACACGGGTCACCTTCGGTCGGCGACAGATCATCCAAAATATCCTGTACAGTCTTTGGTCCTAAAACATTAATTGTAATCATCTCTGCTTTCGTTCATCCCAAGTGCATCTTCTTCACAACATTTGAGTCATGAAACAAAGCACCGTTGAGCTTAACAGGACAGTCGGTGCTGTTGTAGCTGAGTCCGTGTTTAACCGTATGGTGCACATACGAGGCTTCACTTGCCGCGATTGTCATTTTCCGCAGTAGTCACTAAGAATGCAGGTTTATCCATATTTCCTAGTATGCCAAACCGACCGAACAACAACAGAAATTACTTTGCAGGAATTGGCGCGTTTACACTATACTGTGAATATACGGGACAAGGGAGGTCCCGTACGGGACAAACCAATTTAGCCCAATATAAGGGACATCCCGGCTAATACGGGACAGTTGGAAACCCTACCCGTCGCCATGGGCTACGTGTATTCCAGAGTCGGCAGCACTAGCCAGACTGTGGCATATTGTTTTGTATTTCTAATACTGTATGTTACATTTTTGTCTCTTTCCAGTTCCCCCAGGGTACAGATCAGAACTGGCTTCAGAAGCTGTATAACTACCTGGCTGACAACCCTCTGTTTGAGAAGCCCAGGATGTCCAACGAGGCCTTTGTCATACAACACTTTGCTGACAAGGTGCCGTCCCACTCAATGGCTCCCTGCATTACTGTGGAACTCAGCAGGGTTGGACTGAATTCCATTTCATTTCAGGAAGCAACTGGAATGTTTACTTCCTGAATTGACTACATATCAATGGAATTCAACCATGCTCATTTTACACCAATTGATTATGTTTTTATAGTTATTTTTTCATTCATTTGTAAAGGAAATATATTTTCTGTGTAATACCTGATTCGAACTTTCTAATACACCTGTTCACCAATACATACCTCAAATAAGTGGCTTTGCTTTGAATCTGTGTTGTGCCATTTACAGGTAGAATCTGTGTTGTGCCATTTACAGGTAGAATCTGTGTTGTGCCATTTACAGGTAGAATCTGTGTTGTGCCATTTACAGGTAGAATCTGTGTTGTGCCATTTACAGGTAGAATATCAATGCTGGGGTTTTCTAGAGAAGAACAGAGACACATTGTATGAAGAGCTGGTGGACACCATGAGAACCAGTAAGGTATGGTCTGACTTTTCCTTCTCATAGTGCTTCTTAACATGTTATTACATGCTTATTACATGTTTGGCAGGAAAGACTTATTGAGACCTAGGTCTTTTTTCCAAATGGGCCCTGTATAATACAATATAAAATTATATAAAACATTAAACACACACACTAAAAATATATATATAGTTGAAGTTGGAAGTTTACATACACTTGGGTTGGAGTCATTAAAACTCATTTTTCAACCACTCCACAGATTTCATGTTAACAAACTATAGTTTTGGCAGGTCGGTTAGGACATCTACTTTGTGCATGACACCAGTAATTCTTCCAACAATTGTTTACAGACAGAATATTTCACTTATAAATCACTATATCACAATTCCAGTGGGTCAGAAGTGTACATACACTAAGTTGACTGGGCCTTTAAACAGCTTGGAAAATTCCAAAAGATTATGGCTTAAAGAAGCTTCTGATAGGCTCAATTGACATCATTTGAGTCAATTGGAGATGTACCTGTGGATGTATTTCAAGGCCAACCTTCAACCTCAGTGCCTCTTTGCTCGATATCATGGGAAAATCTCATAAAATAAATTGGACCTTGTGAAGATGCTGGAGGAAACGGGTACAAAAGTATCTATATCCACAGTAAAACGAGTCCTATATCGACATAAGCTGAAAGGCCGCTCAGCAAGGAAGAAGCCACTGCTCCAAAACCGCCATAAAAAAGCCAGACTACGGTTTGCAACTTCACATGGGGACAAAGATCATACTTTTTAGAGAAATGTCCTCTGGTCTGATGAAACAAAAATAATACTGTTTGGCCATAATGACCATCGTTATGTTTGGAGGAAAAAGGGGGAGGCTTGCAAGCTGAAGAACACCATCCCAACCGTGAAGCACGGGGGTGGCAGCATCATGTTGTGGGGGTGCTTTGCTGCAGGAGGGACTGGTGCACTTCACAAAATAGATGGCATCATGAGGAAGGAAAATTATGTGGATATATTGAAGCAACATCTCGAACATCAGTCAGGAAGTTAAAGCTTGTTCCAGCAATATTGTGTATTAAATCTAGAAGTGGAGACCCTAGGAACCTCGAGTTAACCCATCCTGTAAACGGGTTCGACAACTGGTGTCTATACTTCAACAGCAAAGTTAGATAAGAAGTAAGTTTATGAAGTAGGGCCTTGTAAACAGAAAGGGAGTAATGTATAGATCTACAAGTCTTTAGTGAAGTCCAGACAACCTTTAGATACAGGATGCAGTGATGAGTATCACAACTGTCTCCTCTAACAAAACAAAGGGCACTAGGGTAGAGGGATAGGGTATAGGGATAGGGTAGAGGGATAGGGTAGATGGCGTCCAAGGTTTAAGATTAGTAGCAGCTGCACTCTGATCAAAAATATCACCATAATCAAGAACTGAATAAAAAGGTTGACTGAATAAAAAGGTTGACTGAATGATCTTAGAGAAAGGTACAATCTGTTTCTATAGAAAAAGAATACTTTGAATCTTATCTTAATCTTCTCGTCTGTGTTTTTTTTAAACATCAAATCCATATCAATCCAAATGCCTAAGTATTTATATGTGGGAACATGGTCGATTGGAGAACTATCTAGTGAGTGAACATGTTATTTCTGAAACATTCTTACGAGAGTTTAAAAACATGTAATACGTTTTGCCCGTATTAAGCACAAGTTTTTTAAATCAGCAAGGGATTCCTGCATAGCTATAAAATCTGACTGTAGTTTTGACACAGCCAGATCAACAGTCAGGACAATATCCTGCATAATAGTATCATCTGACTGTAGTTTTGACACAGCCAGATCAACAGTCAGGACAATATCCTGCATAATAGTATCATCTGACTGTAGTTTTGACACAGCCAGACTGACAGTCAGGACAATATCCTGCATAATAGTATCATCAGCATATAGATAACGTTTACCAGTTTTAACAGAGTGACCAATGATGTTTATATAAATAGTAAAGGTCCCAAAGTTGACACTTGTGATACACCGAAGTTATTTCACTAAGATACTCTAACCATGAACAGGCGTCAGAGCTCCGGCCATCGAGGACAACTTATTCAATATAATAGCATGATCAACAAAGCAGCACATTCCAGAAACAAAGCAGCACATTTCAGAAACAAAGCAGCGCATTTCATTTGTGTCTAAACCATTGCAAATAAATAAAACATTTGGGTAATTGAGCCGACAGTAATGGGTGCTACACACTTAAGCAGACCAGGATCCAATTTGTCGGCCCCTGTGGATTTCTTGTCTTTTGCCAGCAAAGCATTTTCTGTAAATGGCCTAAAAGAAAAGCTATCATTCAGCAAGTTTACTATATCAGCATCCAGCCCAATATCAATGTGAATAGCCTTAGAAGTTATTTCAAAGAGCCCGCTGATATAAAATGGTGATTTAAATGCACCGTAATGAGGCCAGTGTCTATTAATTTGATGTGACAGAGAGGAGAAAGTAGAGCCAGGTTCCCATTACAATCTGAACGAGCCTTTCTGATTTATTTGACACGATTCCTCCGTTGTTTAAAGGCTTGCCAGTCCGAGCCTTCGCCTGTGTTCCTGGCCTTGACCCAAGCATCATCTCTTTTTATGAATGACTTGAATGATAATTCCAGAGTACCAGGCATTCAATCTACCTTTTTTAACCCTTAATTTTTTGAAGGGATCATGATTATCCACAATAGTATTGAAGACATCTGCAAAGAGGCTCGAAGGGAAAATACAAAGGATAGCTGAAATACAATCAAGGTCACTAAAATAAAGATCATATATAAATTGTGCAACAACCCAAGCCCTTTACGGGATTTGAAAACCGAGGGGGTATTCAAGTTTATGGAATTCCCATTTTAACTAAAAGCACTGGGTGAGCAGACCACAGTGGGTTCCTCTTTTGAGCTAACAAATGAATGGGTACAACAGTACAACTGACAACAGTACAACGCTTCAAGAGGATGCGAGGTATTACCTGAGTGGGGCTGGGTCCGTCTGAGTCAATATCTTAACGCAGCCTTGAAAGATTAAGAGGGTCCAGGATCCTAGATGGTTTGGGTGGAGTTCATCGTCCCTGTAGAGCATATTTTGTTTCCAAAAAGTGTTAAAATTGTTAATAAAAGTTATGCCAACAGAGTGGCAGTAGTCTTTAAGGCAGATATGAAGTGTTACGAGCCTGCTGAACCTTTTCACAGCTGCAACTCCGTACGGGACCAGATATATCATGTGATGTCTTTTAGGCTATTATATTAACTCTGATATACCCTTTTTGATGTAATTTGATCCTACATGCACTACGACATGTAGGACAGATGGAAGAAATCCTGTGATATCCTTCACTGTAGCACAGGGTCTTTGCTCCAGGAATCAAGATGTGCTCATTTCATGTTTATTATATGTTATTTCGTGTTACTTCATGTTATTACAGGCCAAATTCATGTTTATTACAGGCCAAATTCATGTTTATGCCATGTTATTACATGCCTATTTCATATTTATTACATGTTTGTTTTTATTACAAGTAGCACACTTTATATACTAGTCTTATTGCATGTTTAAACACTGTATTTGACCCGTACTGGAATGTTACGTATGATTCATTCTATTTCCTAACTCTATCAGTTTCCTTTCCTGGCCAACTTCTTCCTGGAGGAGGAGCCAGGCGGAGTGGGCAGAAAAGGCATTAAAGTGAGGCCTGCCCGGCCTGGGGTGAAACCAGCCAATAAGAATCTCAGGACCACTGTGGGAGAGAAGGTAGGTGACCAACCATGTTTACATCACTTAGAAAACCGATAAACACAAATGGAATTAATATACTTATCATTAAAAAAAACATTATGTGCAGACTATTTTGAAATTGTCAAATGAATTAATTCATACATCTTTGCAATGGTATGTATAATAGAGCTTGGACCGTGTGTGACTGTCTATCCTCTCTATGTATGTGACACTGTTTTTCTGCAGTTCCACAGTTCTCTGTCCCTGCTGATGGAGACTCTGAATGCCACCACTCCTCACTACGTACGCTGCATCAAGCCCAACGAGGAAAAGATGCCATTTGAGTAAGTAGACCCACACAGTACACACTTTACTACTCTTCATCCTGGAAGAAACACAAGGCAACAACAATGTTCTGCTACTGTAGTCTGTTTCACGAGAGACCAATCTCTTCCAGTTCTGTTCACGATGTATTCCTAGTTAATATTGCACTACATTATATGTAAAAAGGGGGCTTGAAATCTGTGGCCAGACTCCAGTACTCTGTGTCTTAACTTTGTGTGTTGAGGTGTTTCTCAATATGTCGTCTTGATAACCCTGAGGCCTCCCGAGTGGTGCAGCGGTCTAGGGACTCAGTGCTAGAGGTGTGACTGGAGTGCTAGAGGTGTCCGATAGGGCGGTGCACAATTGGCCCAGCGTCGTCAGGGGAGGCTGGTGTAGGCCGTTATTGAAAATAAGAATTTGTTCTTAACTGACTTGCCTAGTTAAATAAATATAAGAGTGTGTCTTGGTGTTTCTCGATTTTTCTCACGTATGACTGGATAATATTAACCCTGAGTGTGTCATTACGTGTTGTCAGGTATGACTCCAAGCGGCTGAGGACCTGGATAATATTAACCCTGAGTGTGTCATTACGTCTTGTCAGGTATGACTCCAAGCGGGTGGTCCAGCAGCTGAGGGCGTGTGGAGTCCTGGAGACTATTCACATCAGCGCTCAGAGCTATCCCTCCAGGTGATTTTGACCAGCATCCACAGCTCCATACTTCAACAATAAAACAGCAGTGAAGTCTATGGGCCAGTTTCCCAGATACGGATGAAAGTCCTGGACTAAAAAGTATTCTCTTTAGACTCTTTGTTGAAAGTGCTTTTTAGTCCAGGACTTTTACCTGCGTCCAGGAAACCGTCCTTACAAGCTGAACCTTGTGTTCGCTGTGTTTTGATTGTTAGGTGGACGTACATAGAGTTCTACAGCCGCTACAGTATACTGATGAGCCAACAGGAGCTGGGCCTCAACAACAAGAAGCAGACCTGTAGAACAGTGCTGCAGAGGCTGATTCAGGTGAGGGCTGAACATAATGCAGGACATGACTCAACCTCCCCGTCTCTTACTGTTATAGCACTGTTCTTAACTTAGAATATTAGTTGCAAGTCTAGCATTGACATTGATAAATGATTTAGGTTAAAGCCAGAGTTGTGCATGTGCTTAACTCAACTCTGGAACTGCCTCCTTTGTGAACCTGTTAATGTTTAGATCCAGGTTGATCTGTTCTTGTATAGGTCCTTTTAACAACATGTCTGATGTCACCCACTTTCCCTCCAGGACTCCAACCAGTACAAGTTTGGCCGGACCAAGATCTTCTTCCGAGCGGGTCAGGTGGCGTACCTGGAGAAGCTGCGATTGGACCGTCTCCGAGGGGCGTGTTTGACCATCCAGAAGCATGTGAGGGGGTGGAGCCACAGGAGGAAGTTCCTCCGTATGAGGGATGCGGCCATCGTCCTCCAACAGTACGTCCGTGGACAGAGATTGATACGGTGAGTGTTGTGAATTCACGGTCGGCGGAGGGAAGGCGGGAGGGAGAGGGGGCGGCGGAGGTGGAGGACGGGAGAGGGTAGGGAGGGAGAGGAAGCAGGAGGGAGAGGCGGCGGAGGGAGGTAGGGGGAGCGGCAGGGGGGGAGGGAGGGAGGGAGGGAGGGAGAGGGGGGAGACTTCTTTTCCTCCTATGGAATGTTTGAATTTTGAGATTAGAATGATCTTGATGGTCTCTTTAGTAAACTGGTTACGGCTGCAGCGTTGAAGCAGGGCTGGGCTGCAGTGGTCATTCAGAGGTACTGGAGAGGTTATCTGACCAGACAGATGTACAGGATGGTCCGTTCCTCCACTATCACCATCCAAGCCTTCACTCGAGGGTGGATCGCCAGGAAACGCTACAAAAAGGTATTATGCGGTGCCCTATATGAATAGATTTGATTTGGCTGTAGCTATCAACACATTGAGGAACTACCATCCTAGATATCATGGGAATTTGACTAGATGTCAGTACTCTGTGTGCATGTCTGTTTATTAATGTGTGTCTGTATGTAAACTCTAAGATGGTGGAGGTGCAGAAAGCCCTAATCTTACAGAAGTATGCCCGGGCATGGCTGGCCAGGAGACGCTTCCAGACCCTGCGTCGCCTCGTACACAACGTGCAGTTGTCCTACAGGTGCCAGCAGCTTAGGAAGAAACTGGAGGATCAGGTTAGAACATCCCCCAAAAAAACAATACAACACTGACCTGTCTTTGGAAGTGGTGGGGTTAATGAGATGGAGTCTTGATCATGTGTTTGTGTAACAGAGAACATACTGTAAGCTCACTCCATAGCTAGCTCGAAATGTTGCAGATGGAGCCATCCAACTGGTACCTTTTGGTATAGCTCCATTGGTTGTCAAGCAGGCAGTCACGTGTGATGATGAGGTAGAGGACCCTGGTTCAAGTCCAGACAGAGGCAGGTTCAGGGAGGCAGAGCGATATGCTTAGCTAATACACAGATGTCACTTATATTGGCCTTAATCGATACAACGGGTCTGGGTCTTGGTCTCAGCTCATGATCTCAGACTAGACTGTAGTCTTTGTAGTCACTCAACTCATGTGGGCAAGAAACATACCTGTCCACCATTTCGTTGTTGATGCCATGTGTCCTTCCAGGGCAAAGAGAACCGTGGGCTGCTGGAGAGGCTGACAGGTCTGGCTGGTGCTCACGCCCAAGGTCTAGACAAGCTGCACAGTCTGGAAGCCCAGCTGGGGAAATCAGCCACTGAGAAGGCTTCGGTAGAAGAGCGAGAGAAGAAGAGCAAGGAGGATGCCACCAAGACGATCGCCCAGCTTCAACAGGAAAAAGACAGGTTCATCATGGAAAAGCAGGACTTGGAAAAGAAGCTTGCAGATTCAGCAACAGAAATGAAAGGTAAGAGGAAATGACGGCTCAGATAGTTCTATTCTCTTCTTTATCTCGTTAAAAGGTCCTGGTCCCCCAACCTGGATGAGGATATTATCCACCAAGCTGGATGAGGATATTATCCACCAAGCTGGATGAGGATATTATCCACCAAGCTGGATGAGGATATTATCCCCCAAGCTGGATGAGGATATTATCCCCCAACCTGGATGAGGATATTATCCCCCAACCTGGATGAGGATATTATCCCCCAAGCTGGATGAGGATATTATCCCCCAACCTGGATGAGGATATTATCCCCCAACCTGGATGAGGATATTATCCCCCAACCTGGATGAGGATATTATCCCCCAACCTGGATGAGGATATTATCCCCCAACCTGGATGAGGATATTATCCCCCAACCTGGATGAGGATAGTATCCCCCAAGCTGGATGAGGATAGTATCCCCCAAGCTGGATGAGGATAGTATCCCCCAAGCTGGATGAGGATAGTATCCCCCAAGCTGGATGAGGATAGTATCCCCCAAGCTGGATGAGGATAGTATCCCCCAAGCTGGATGAGGATAGTATCCCCCAAGCTGGATGAGGATAGTATCCCCCAAGCTGGATGAGGATAGTATCCCCCAACCTGGATGAGGATAGTATCCCCCAAGCTGGATGAGGATAGTATCCCCCAAGCTGGATGAGGATAGTATCCCCCAAGCTGGATGAGGATAGTATCCCCCAAGCTGGATGAGGATAGTATCCCCCAAGCTGGATGAGGATAGTATCCCCCAAGCTGGATGAGGATAGTATCCCCCAAGCTGGATGAGGATAGTATCCCCCAAGCTGGATGAGGATAGTATCCCCCAAGCTGGATGAGGATAGTATCCCCCAAGCTGGATGAGGATCGTATCCCCCAAGCTGGATGAGGATCGTATCCCCCAAGCTGGATGAGGATCGTATCCCCCAAGCTGGATGAGGATCGTATCCCCCAAGCTGGATGAGGATCGTATCCCCCAAGCTGGATGAGGATCGTATCCCCCAAGCTGGATGAGGATCGTATCCCCCAAGCTGGATGAGGATATTACGATAGTATCGGATATCGAAGATGATTAACAGCCATCATCGATGATGACGACGTTGTGATGTGACAGACTATGTATAGCCTATTTCAACTTGACTGGCACCATGCAGTAAAGAGCTGACCGGCCAGCCCACAGCAGGGCCATGCAGTAAAGAGCTGACCGGCCAGCCCACAGCAGGGCCATGCAGTAAAGAGCTGACCGGCCAGCCCACAGCAGGGCCATGCTAAGTGGCCTGTTCCTTGCTATAGTCTGCATAACCTGTTTCAATAAATATGTTCTAAACAATTTACAGAATGCAGGAGCAGGGCAAAATGTCCAGTCAGAATTATTAAATTTTTTCTCTGTCATTGTGGGATGATCAGTGTCAAATAGCGGACACTATGGTTTGTACTTGTATTGTATGGAGAAAAAAATTATCAAACATGATATCATCTTATAGTGTCGTATCCCTTCCAACATGATACCATCTTATAGTGTCGTATCCCTTCCAACATGATACCATCTTATAGTGCTGTATCCCTTCAAACATGATACCATCTTATATCATCTTATAGTGTCGTATCCCTTCAAACATGATACCGTCTTATAGTGTCGTATCCCTTCAAACATGATACCGTCTTATAGTGTCGTATCCCTTCAAACATGATACCGTCTTATAGTGTCGTATCCCTTCAAACATGATATCATCTTATAGTGTCGTATCCCTTCAAACATGATATCATCTTATAGTGTCGTATCCCTTCAAACATGATACCATCTTAGTGTCGTATCCCTTTAAACAGTCAACCTCCAGCTGTGTACCCCCTCTAGCACCAGGGTCAGCGCACTCTCAAATGTATTTTTCCACCAGTGTAAGCCTGCCACACACACACTATACGATACATTCATTAAACATAAGAATGAGTGAGTTTTTGACACAACCCGGCTCTTTATTTAGCCATCTTCCATATAAAACCTTATTTGTTCATCAAAAATGTTGAATAACTCACCACAGGTTAATGAGAAGGGTGTGCTTGAAAGGATGCATATAACTCTGTAATGTTGGGTTGTATTGGAGAGAGTCTCTGTCTTAAATCATTTTCCACACAGTCTGTGCTTGTATTTAGTTTTCATGCTAGTGAGGACAGAGAATCCACTCTCACATACAGTAGGTATGTGGTTGCAAAGGGCATCAGTGTCTTAACAGCACGATTTGCCAAGACAGGATACTCTGAGCGCAGCCCTATCCAGACATCCAGACATCTGCTTGTTGCAATTTCTATGAGGCTCTCTTGATCAGATATCGGTAAGTTGACTGGAGGCGGGGCATGAAAGGGATAACGAATCCAGTTGTTTGTCGTCCGTTTCGGGAAAGTACCTGCGTAATTGCACACCCAGCTCACTCAGGTGCTTCGCTATATCACATTTTAAATTGTTCGTAAGCTCGTCTCTCAATTAAAAATAATGTGTCATTACTTTGGCCCTTGATAACTAGCGCACTTCTGCATGTTGTAAAAGCGTTACATGGTCGCTGCCAATATCATTGCATGATGCAGAAAATACACGAGAGTTCAGGGGCCTTGCTTTAACAAAGTTAACCATTTTAACTGTAGTGTCCAACATGTCTTTCAAGCTGTCAGGCATTCCCTTGGCAGCAAAAGCCTCTCGGTGGATGCTGCAGTGTACCCAAGTGGCGTCGGGAGCAACTGCTTGCACGCACGTTACCACTCCACTATGTCTCCCTGTCATGGCTTTTGCGCCATCAGTACAGATACCAACACATCTTGGTTTGCAGAAGAGGATTTCTTCCTTAATTGACCCCCATAAACGTAACAGACATATACCAGGAGCTGTGCCAGGCCCGCCACGTTTGTTGACTCATCCAGCTGTGACACAGAATTCACTGGCTTGTATGCAAAGCAGTAATTGTTTCAAAACATCTCCTGCCATGTCACTGATGCGTCGTGAAACTTGTTTGATCAAGGCATTGTCGGTATAGTTTTTTTAGCCTATTCCCCCAGCATTGTCCCAGCCATATCCATGGCAGCAGGAAGAATTAAGTCCTCCACAATAGTATGGGGCTTGCCTGTCCAGCCACTCGGTAGCTCACCATATAAGACGCTTCTAGAACCTTCTTATTAATGGTGTCTGTTGCTTTATACATGTCTTACTACTCAAAAGTCATCTTAATTCTCCCTCAAAAAACTCCTGTGGCTTATCTTTCAAATTGGCAAGTTTCGTTTCTAAATATCTGTTCAAGTTTTTTAATTGAGTTGTGAGATAGTATATTTGCACACATAACATGCTCTGGCTGAGGAAAGGCACTACTCCCAAATCAATGTAGTTCTCATCATATTTGCGCCTCTTCGATGGTCCAACGTCCCTGTCTGTTGTTCGGTGCTTTCCCAGGTAAGTAGCTCTTCGGCTGCATCAGATTCACAGCTGTCAGTGTTCATGCTAGCTGGGCTAGCAACAAATATAGAACTACTGATGCTAGTATTGGATGTGCTCGTGGAAGCAGAACAACTTGTGTCGTGGGCAGGTGCAGGTGTAGAACTGCTGGTAGTAGCAGTACTGCCAGTAGAGATGGTATGCATCTCTAAGGATGCGGGCCTTACTTACTGTTATCATGTATCAACTTTCGAGCGAACTGAATGAGCATGTTTGGCTACATACGGACCGTTAGTGGAATTACCGCCAGAGAGTAATGGTTACTGTGATTGGATGTTAATTATTTGACTAGGCTACCTGTATTTGACATTGTTGTTATTTCGCTTTACACTAGATGGTTTAATTTTATTTTTACTCAGGCGAGGGGAAAAAAACATCACCCAAATGTAAAGCCCTGTTGTAAAATCTAAATGGACTGTTTGAGAATGTGAATTACATTTTTATTTGGCGTAAACCCCGACGGCATTGCACGTGTACCCCAGGTTGGGAATAGCCGTTATATCACAATGTTTTATGGGTACTTAAATTGGACAGAGGTTGCCATCGCCCAACCCTAGTATGGATCCAGAAGACCATCCAGTTATACTGTCATTTATACTCTGCTTTACTTCTTTAAATTCCAGACAGCTTTGATCAAATCAAGACAACTCTGAAAGAAGATCTGGAACGGGAAGAAAGATTGAGAAAGTAAGAGCTGCTTTGTGTACCTCTACCTCGAAGTACAGTTGAAGTCAGAAGTTTACATAAACTTATGTTGAAGTCATTACCACTCCACAGATTATGTTAACAAACTATAGTTTTGGTAAGTCAGTTAGGACATCTACTATGTGAATGACACATGTAATTCTTCCAACAATTGTTTACAGACAGATTATTTCACTTATAATTCACTATATCACAATTCCAGTGGGTCAGAAGTTTACATACACCAAGTTGACTTTGCTTTTAAACAGCTTGGAAAATTCCAGAAAATTATGTCATGGCTTTAGAAGCTTCTGATAGGCTAATTGACATAATTTGAGTCAATTGGAGGTGTACCTGTGGATGTATTTCAAGGCCTTCCTTTAAACTCAGTGCCTCTTTGCTCAACATCATGGGAAAATCTAAATAAATCGGCCAAGACCTCAGAAAGAAAATTATAGACCTCCACAAGTCTGGTTCATCCTTGGGAGCAATTTCCAAACGCCTGAAGGTACCACGTTCATCTGTACAAACAATAGTACGCAAGTATAAACACCATGGGACCACGCAGCCATCATACCGGTCAGGAACAACAGCAAAGGACCTTGTGAAGATGCTGGAGGAAACAGGTACAAAAGTATCTATATCCACAGTAAAACGAGTCCAATATCAACGTAACCTGAAAGGCCGCTCAGCAAGGAAGAAGCCACTGCTCTAAAACCGCCATAAAAAAGCCAGACTACAGTTTGCAACTGTACATGGGGACAAAGATCATACTTTTTGGAGAAATGTCCTCTGGTCTGATTAAACCAAAATAGAACTGTTTGGCCATAATGACCATCGTTATGTTTGGAGGAAAAAGGGGGAGGTTTGTAAGCCGAAGAACACCATCCCAACCGTGAAGCACGGGGGTGGCAGCATCATGTTGTGGGGGTGCTTTGCTGCAGGAGGGACTGGTGCACTTCACAAAATAGATGGCATCATGAGGAAGGAAAATTATGTGGATGTATTGAAGCAACATCTCAAGACATCAGTCAGGAAGTTAAAGCTTGGTCACAAATGGGTCTTCCAAATGGACAATGACCCCAAGCATACTTCCAAAGTTGTGGCAAAATGGCTTAAGGACAACAAAGTCAAGGTATTGGAGTGGCCATCACAAAGCCCTGACCTCAATCCTATAGAATATTTGTTGGCAGAACTGAAAAAGCGTGTGTGAGCAAGGAGGTCTACAAACCTGACTCAGTTACACCAGTTCTGTCAGGGAGGAATGGGTCAAAATTCACCCAACTTATTGTGGGAAACTTGTGGAAGGCTACCCGAAACGTTTGACCCAAGTTAAACAATTTAAAGGCAATGCTACCAAATACTAATTGAGTGAATGTAAACTTCTGACCCACTGAGAATGTGATGAAAGAAATAAAAGCTGAAATAAATAATTCTCTCTACTATTATTCTGACATTTCACATTCTTAAAATAGTGGTGATCCTAACTGACCTAAGACAGGGAATTATTACTAGGATTAAAAACTGAGTTAAATGTATTTGGCTAAGGTGTATGTAAACTTCCAACTTCAACTGTACCTCTACCTTCAGTACAGTATGGTTCAGGTCCAGTATAGTGTGGGTCAGGTCCAGTACAGTATTGGTCAGGTCCAGTACAGTATGGTTCAGGTCGGGTCCAGTATGGAACAGGTCCATTACAGTAAGGTTCAGGTCCAGTATGTCAGTACAGTATGGTCCAGGTACAGTGTGGTCCAGGTACAGTGTGGTCCAGGTACAGTGTGGTTCAGGTCCAGTATGGTTCAGGTCAGGTCCAGTGTGATTCAGGTCAGGTCCAGTATGGTTCAGGCCAGGACCAGTATGATCCAGTACAGTGTGGTTCAGGTCCATTAGTGTGGTTCAGGTCCAGTATGGTATGGTTAATGTCCAGTACGGTTCAGGTCGGCGCAATATTGTGAAAAGGACACGAGATGGATGTAGTTTTTGTTTCTCAGGATTGCAGAGAACAACCTTGAGCTGCAGAAGGAGGACCATGAGAAGGAGGTGGAGGTTCTGAGGGAGGAGAACAGGAGGCTGAAGGAGGAGAGGGTCCGCCTGCACAGACAGTTAGAAGAGGAGGCACAGGTCACCACTGATCTACAGGACCAGGTCATACAGCTCACCAAGCATGTCAAGGTGAATTTCAAAGGGTGAAGGATTACTTGACTGATGGATGAATTGATTGATTGGTTGGTTAGTTAATTGATTTGATTTTCCTCTTCCAAGGTTATACCTGAGTTACGGAAGGATCTTCATAACCTCCAAACCCAGAGAGATGATCTTGACCGGAGAATGAAGGAGCAGTCAGAACAAGCCATAGGTACAGTATAGGTTAATTCACAGTACTATTCCCTGCCAAGCCTAACTGTACTGGCCTGGTTACCCATCCACCATAGTTGCTGGAGCAGTGGAAATTACAAGGTGAAAAGAAAATATCAGACCCAGTCCAGTGTGGTTCAGGTCCAGTACAGTGTGGGTCCGGTAGAGTGTGGGTCCGGTAGAGTGTGGGTCGGGTCCAGTACAGTGTGGGTCGGGTCAGGTCCGGTACAGTTTGGGTCGGGTCCGGTCCAGAGGATTTTGTTGTCAGGCCATAATTGTGTGACTCTTTTCCTATAGCTAAGATTAGTGTGATTACAAGACAACTTCTTGGTGGCATGGTGGAAGAGGAGGTCATTTCCAGGTAGTCTAACTTCTATACATATGTAGCTATATTATTCTATACATATTTGGGACAAGATAGGGTCAATACAGTTAACACATGTTTTTGTTAAAAGGTTGACCTCCGATGGGCCAGACCAGATCTATGAAGTTGGGGATCTGTTGACTGCTTTCGATGGGCTGCAGAAAGCTACCAGGTCTGAGAAGTTTGCTTTTCATCCACTCTGGATGACATTAACCTGGTCCCAACTCTTACTGTATGGTCACTGCCATGACCTCCGTTGGTAACAGTGTGGTGCTAGCAATTCCCACAGGGATCACATGTATTAAACACGTATGCACTCACTGTACTGGAGGTCTCTGTGGATAAAAGCATCTGCTAAGTGGCTCCACATGGCTGTTCTAACCCAATGTGAGGAATAAACCTTATTCACTCTGCGGCCATGAATGTTAGAAAATACAAATCTCTATTCATACTATGATCATTTTAAATCCAGGCTAGTGAATAAGGTCAGTTGTTCCTGTGTCTGCCGGCAGAGTGCTGGAGAGCCACCAGAAGGAACAGAAAGAGGGCTATGACAGCCAGACGGAGGGGCTGACGTTCAAGATGGAACACCTGCAGAACAGAAACAATCAGCTGCAGAAACTGTTCCAGGAGAAAATGTCTGTCAACGACAGCATTGGCCAGGAGGTGACCAGGCTGAACCAGGAAAACATGGTCATACCTGAGCTGAAGCAGCAGGTGTCAGAGCTACAACGACATAAACAGGAACTGGAAGTCCAACTGGAGGAGCAGGCCAGAGGGATGGCAGGTAGACACCGTACACTACACCATAGGTTTGGGGTCAGTTCCATTGTTATCCAGTCAACTCAGGAAGTAATTCCAATAATTTATCAAATTTTTGTTATTAGAAAAAATGGAAGAGATTTCAAAAAAGCTTCAAATGAATGTTGAAGAGGAAGGCTCCCAACGCAGGTACAGTTGTATATCCTTAAGCCTTGAAATCATATAACAATATTCCATTGTCTGCAGATGCTTTTATCCAAAGTGACTTTGCATACATTTACAGTATGTGTATATATGATCCCAACGGGGATTGAACCCATAGCCACTATCTCGACATACTAGCACCACACTGTTACCAACTGAACCACACAAGACCACAATCAAGCCGTCATTACTATTCTGATCAGATAACTGACACCGAACCTCTGTGTTTAGGCTGTTGGAGCAGCGTGAGGAGGTGGAGAGGGAGAAGGAGAAGGAGGAGGTGGAGAGGAGGGTGGAGGAGCTGGAGGAGGCTCTCAGGAGACAGAAGAACACAGAGAGTGAGGCCAAGACCAGATTCAGTCAGGAGGCATCACAACTCACTGCAGAGAACATGGTGTGTTGGGGTGTGTGTGTGTGTAGTTGTGTGTGTGTGTGTGTGTGTGTGTGTGTGTGTGTGTGTGTGTGTGTAGTTGTGTGTGTGTGTGTGTGTGTGTGTGTAGTGGTTGGTTCACTCCTTATGATACTTCCATTATCTTCCAGGACTTCGAAGAACAGCTCGACATGAAGGATAGGTTGATAAGGAAGTTACAAAATCAAATCAAGAGTCTTCAAACATCTGAGAAAGGTAACATGATTATGCACTGACAAAGTAAACTTCTGCTACATTTGATATTCAGATCGTTTCCTGTTTTTGGTGTCTTCCTCAGCCAATCAAACGCCAGCGCCCATTATTCCCAAAGAGTACCTTGGAATGTTGGAATACAAGAGGGAGGATGAAGCCAAGCTCATTCAGTACATCATTCTGGGTACGGAACACTTCACCATTCTTGTTGTTGGAGTTGACACTGTTTTTATAGTGTCACATGACCACACAGGTCTTCATGGCCTAAGAAAATGGAGCATACAAACCTGAGAGGATGAACAAACAACTAGCTCTCATTATGAAAGTGTGACATCTCAAACAGCAGCAGTAGTGTCTAACCGGGTTGTGTTCATTAGTCACCAAATGGAAGAAAGACTGAAACAGCGTTGGATTACCTGTACTTGTCTAATAAGGAATGCCCTTTTTTGTTGTTGCAAAAAGCTTTCCGTTGTGTGACCTACTTAACACCACCCTCTGTCAGACCTGAAGCCCAGAGGGGTGGAGTTCAACATCATCCCCAACATGGCCGCCCAGCTTCTCTTCATGTGTACCCGTTAATCTGGCCCATGTTTGAAACTGTCCTATGTTTGCAGACCTGAAACCCAGGGGAGTAGTGGTGAACATGATCCCCGGCATGGCCGCTCAGCTTCTCTTCATGTGTGTCCGCCACGCTGACTACCTCAACGATGGAACCAAGCTCAAGTCTCTCATGAACGCCATCATCAGCGGGGTCAAGAAGGTCATCACGGTAAGCTGAGTCAGTGCTCTAGCCTGTTCCTGTTCTGCACTTCCTGGTTCTTCATACGACTCTGAAAACACACAACAGGTCACCGTAAGCTCTTCTTCTTTTGTCCCTGGGGGAATGAATGACCTTGTTTACATTAAAATGTGGATGTTCTCAGGAGTTTGTTTATGTTGTCTTTGTTTACCTGTCTCAGGATCACCCAGCAGACTTTGAATTGCTGTCGTTCTGGCTCTCCAACATGTACCACATCCTCAACTGTCTGAAGCAGTACAGTGGAGAGGAGGTAGGATTATCTAACATTTTGTACAGTACACCATCAGCGTTCAGGTGTTCTAATGTATGTATTACTATGCAATGTAGCCCTAACTAAAGATCTGTAACAATGTTATTTTATCCCACATTTTTCATAGGAGTTTATGAAACAGAACACCCTGCGTCAGAATAAGAACTGCTTGCAGAACTTTGACTTGTCTGAACACAGGCAGATCTTCAGTGATCTGGCCATCCGTATCTATCACCAGTTTATATCTGTTATGGAGAAGGCTCTTATACCCATGATCGGTAGGTTACTCTTAACATAATATACACTACTGTTCAAAAGTTTGGGGTCACTTAGATTTTTTTTTTTTGTCCATTTAAAATTCAACTTTTAATTACAGAAATACAGTGTAGAAATGTTTTAATGTTTATATTTAACCTTTATTTAACTAGGCAAGTCATTTAAGAACAAATTCTTATTTACAATGTTGGTCTACCTAAAGGCAAAGCAGCCACAACTGTCAGTAAGAGTGTCCATGATTGAGTCTTTGAATGAAGAGATTGAGATAAAACTGTCCAGTTTGAGTGTTTGTTGCAGCTCGTTCCAGTCGCTAGCTGCAGCGAACTGAAAAGACGAGCGACCCAGGGATGTGTGTGTTTTGGGGACCTTTAACAGAATGTGACTGGCAGAACGGGTGTTGTATGTGGAGGATGAGGGCTGCAGTAGATATCTCAGATAGCGGGGGAGTGAGGCCTAAGAGGGTTTTATAAATAAGCATCAACCAGTGGGTCTTGTGACGGGTCTACAGAGATGACCAGTTTACAGAGGAGTATAGAGTGCAGTGATGTGTCCTATAAGGAGCATTGGTGGTGAATCTGATGGCTGAATGGTAAAGAACATCGAGCCGCTCAAGAACACCCTTACCTGCCGATCTATAAATTGTCTCCGTAATCTAGCATGGGTAGGATGGTCATCTGAATCAGGGTTAGTTTGGCAGCTGGGGTGAAAGAGGAGTGATTACGATAGAGGAAACCAAGTCTAGATTTGACTTTAGCCTGCAGCTTTGATATGTGCTGAGAGAAGGACAGTGTACCGTCCAGCCATACTCCCAAGTACTAAACCCTCAGAGGTAGTAATCACACCTGTGGGGAGAGGTGCATTCTTCTTACCAAACCACATGACCTTTGTTTTGGAGGTGTTCAGAACAAGGTTAAGGGTAGAGAAAGCTTGTTAGACACTAAGAAAGCTTTGTTGTAGAGCATTTAACACAAAATCCGGGGAGGGGCCAGCTGAGTATAAGACTATAATCTGCATATAAATGGATGAGAGAGCTTCCTGCTGCCTGAGCTATGTTGGTGACCGGCAGTAGCTGAGACAGCAGATGTTCTGACTTTATACACTGCACTTTTTGAGCGAGGTAGTTAGTAAACCAGACCAAACACCCCTCAAAGACACCAATACTCCTTAGCCGGCCCACAAGAATGGAATGTTAATGTTGTAAATTACTTTTGTAGCTGGAAACGGCTAATTCTTTATGGAATATCTACATAGGCGTAAAGAGGCCCATTATCAGCAACCATCACTCCTGTGTTCCAATGGCACGTTGTGTTAGCTAATCCAAATGTATAATTTTAAAAGGCTAATTGATCATTAGAATACCCTTTTGCAATTATGTTAGCACAGCTGAAAACTGTTGTGCTGATTTAAAGAATCAATAAAACTGGCCTTCTTTAGACTAGTTGAGTATCTGGAGCATCAGCATTTGTGGGTTGCAAAGAAAAAGCCATATCTTCCTCTGTCCAGTGTCTGTGTTCTTTTGCCCATCTTAATCTTTTATTGGCCAGTCTGAGATATTACTTTCTTTGAAACTCTGCCTAGAAGGCCAGCATCCTGGAGTCGCCTTTTCACTGTTGACGTTGAGACTGGTGTTTTGAGGGTACTATTTAATGAAGCTGCCAGTTGAGGACTTGTGAGGCGTCTGTTTCTCAAACTAGACACTCAAATGTACTTGTCCTCTTGCTCAGTGATCAATTAGCCTTTTTAAAATGATAAACTTGGATTAGCTAACACAACGTGCCATTGGAAAACAGGAGTGATGGTTGCTGATAATGGGCCTCTGTACGCCTATGTAGATATTCCATGAAACATCTGCCGTTTCCAGCTACAATAGTCACTTACAACATTAACAATGTCTACACTGTATTTCTGATCAATTTGATGATATTTTAATGGACAAAAAATGTGCTTTTCTTTCAAAAACAAGGACATTTCTAAGTGACCCAGACCTTTGAACTGTAGTGTATGTTGATATGCTACATACATTGATAGTCTCTTTCCATGAAATATTTGTAGAAATCCAAGAAAGGATTTCTATTCTCAAGACTGTTATATAAAGTTTAATAAGGGTTTTCATTCATTCACACATGCATACAGTACCTGTACCTACATACAGTAGTCTGTACCTACCTACCTACCTACAGTAGTCTGTACCTACCTACCTACAGTAGTCTGTACCTATCTACCTACAGTAGTCTGTACCTATCTACCTACAGTAGTCTGTACCTACCTACCTACCTACAGTAGTCTGTACCTACCTACCTACCTACCTACCTACCTACCTACCTACCTACCTACCTACCTACCTACCTACCTACCTACCTACCTACCTACCTACCTACCTACAGTAGTCTGTACCTACCTACCTACCTATCTACAGTAGTCTGTACCTGTCCTACCTACCTACCTACCTACCTACCTACCTACCTACCTACCTACCTACCTACCTACCTACCTACCTACCTACCTACCTACCTACAGTAGTCTGTGTGTCTCTGTTCTACATAAGGAGTGTGTCTGTGTGTCTCTGTTGCCTCCAGTTCCTGGTATGCTGGAGCATGAGAGTCTCCAGGGTATCTCTAGTATGAAGCCTACAGGTTTCCGTAAGCGTTCCAGCAGTATCTATGAGGACCAGGAGGTCTACACCATCTCCTCTCTCCTCCAGCAGCTCAGTCTGTACCACAGCACTATGAGTCAGCACGGCATGGAGGAGGGGCTGGTCAGACAGGTAAGGGTGGGGGCAGTGTGTGTATTGATTCTTGGACCTCTATGATTTTTAGATTATAGTAAATGCGTCTGTGTGTTTGTGTCTGACCCTGTTTTGTCCAACAGGCTGTGAAACAGACCTTTTTCCTGGTGGGTGCGGCCACACTCAACAACATCCTGCTACGCAAAGACATGTGCTCCTGTAGGAAGGGCATGCAGATCAGGTACGGGACTGTGTGTGTGTGTGTGTGTGTGTGTGTGTGTGTGTGTGAGAGCCATGCATGCATTTGTGCAAGTGTGTGTTAAACAAGAAGAGACAGAAAGCTAAATCCTCCCCAGCAAACAGTGAAAGTTCCTACAATGTATGTTAGGTAACGTAACAACATGTTTCAGTTACCTGTCTGTATGTTAGGTAACGTAACAACATGTTTCAGTTACCTGTCTGTATGTTAGGTAACGTAACAACATGTTTCAGTTACCTGTCTGTATGTTAGGTAACGTAACAACATGTTTCAGTTACCTGTCTGTATGTTAGGTAACGTAACAACATGTTTCAGTTACCTGTCTGTATGTTAGGTAACGTAACAACATGTTTCAGTTACCTGTCTGTATGTTAGGTAACGTAACAACATGTTTCAGTTACCTGTCTGTATGTTAGGTAACGTAACAACATGTTTCAGTTACCTGTCTGTATGTTAGGTAACGTAACAACATGTTTCAGTTACCTGTCTGTATGTTAGGTAACGTAACAACATGTTTCAGTTACCTGTCTGTATGTTAGGTAACGTAACAACATGTTTCAGTTACCTGTCTGTATGTTAGGTAACGTAACAACATGTTTCAGTTACCTGTCTGTATGTTAGGTAACGTAACAACATGTTTCAGTTACCTGTCTGTATGTTAGGTAACGTAACAACATGTTTCAGTTACCTGTCTGTATGTTAGGTAACGTAACAACATGTTTCAGTTACCTGTCTGTATGTTAGGTAACGTAACAACATGTTTCAGTTACCTGTCTGTATGTTAGGTAACGTAACAACATGTTTCAGTTACCTGTCTGTATGTTAGGTAACGTAACAACATGTTTCAGTTACCTGTCTGTATGTTAGGTAACGTAACAACATGTTTCAGTTACCTGTCTGTATGTTAGGTAACGTAACAACATGTTTCAGTTACCTGTCTGTATGTTAGGTAACGTAACAACATGTTTCAGTTACCTGTCTGTATGTTAGGTAACGTAACAACATGTTTCAGTTACCTGTCTGTATGTTAGGTAACGTAACAACATGTTTCAGTTACCTGTCTGTATGTTAGGTAACGTAACAACATGTTTCAGTTACCTGTCTGTATGTTAGGTAACGTAACAACATGTTTCAGTTACCTGTCTGTATGTTAGGTAACGTAACAACATGTTTCAGTTACCTGTCTGTATGTTAGGTAACGTAACAACATGTTTCAGTTACCTGTCTGTATGTTAGGTAACGTAACAACATGTTTCAGTTACCTGTCTGTATGTTAGGTAACGTAACAACATGTTTCAGTTACCTGTCTGTATGTTAGGTAACGTAACAACATGTTTCAGTTACCTGTCTGTATGTTAGGTAACGTAACAACATGTTTCAGTTACCTGTCTGTATGTTAGGTAACGTAACAACATGTTTCAGTTACCTGTCTGTATGTTAGGTAACGTAACAACATGTTTCAGTTACCTGTCTGTATGTTAGGTAACGTAACAACATGTTTCAGTTACCTGTCTGTATGTTAGGTAACGTAACAACATGTTTCAGTTACCTGTCTGTATGTTAGGTAACGTAACAACATGTTTCAGTTACCTGTCTGTATGTTAGGTAACGTAACAACATGTTTCAGTTACCTGTCTGTATGTTAGGTAACGTAACAACATGTTTCAGTTACCTGTCTGTATGTTAGGTAACGTAACAACATGTTTCAGTTACCTGTCTGTATGTTAGGTAACGTAACAACATGTTTCAGTTACCTGTCTGTATGTTAGGTAACGTAACAACATGTTTCAGTTACCTGTCTGTATGTTAGGTAACGTAACAACATGTTTCAGTTACCTGTCTGTATGTTAGGTAACGTAACAACATGTTTCAGTTACCTGTCTGTATGTTAGGTAACGTAACAACATGTTTCAGTTACCTGTCTGTATGTTAGGTAACGTAACAACATGTTTCAGTTACCTGTCTGTATGTTAGGTAACGTAACAACATGTTTCCAGGTGTAACATCAGTTACCGGTCTATGTGTTTTCCAGGTGATTCGAACCAGCATCCTTTTGGTTACTGGCCCAATGCTCTTAACTGCTAGGTTACCTGTTTTGCAGGTGTAACATCAGTTACCTGGAGGAGTGGTTGAAGGAGAAGGACCTAGTGCAGGGTACCAGTGCCATGGAAACTCTGAAGCCTCTGTCTCAGGCTGCCTGGCTGCTGCAGGTCAACAAGACCACTGATGACGACGCCAAGGAAATCATAGAACAATGCTCTGAACTCAACCCTGTACAGGTACTGAAGGATCGTTTACTACAGGCTACCCCAACTGGCCCCACAAGTTTTCTGAGCAAAAATATTAATTTCATTTTTTGGGGGGGGTTGGACATAAAACACTTTAAAAGCACCAAGAAATCTGCTCTAAGACATTTTCATTTTGGAAATCTGTTCTCAATTATTCCCACGCATAATTGAGAGACACATGATCATATACAAATGTAAGCAATGTTTGAAATTATGTTTTCGTCAAATATTATATCTGTTTGGGATAATGCTTTGACAAGAAGCTAACAAAATGTTGTACCGTATCCTTACCAATACAGGTACTACACACAACTGACTCTCACTATTACTGACTCTCACACAACTGACTCTCACTATTACTGACTCTCACTATTACTGACTCTCACACAACTGACTCTCACTATTACTGACTCTCACTGGTACTCTCACTATTACTGACTCTCACTGGCACTCTCACTATTACTGACTCTCACTATTACTGACTCTCACTGGCACTCTCACTATTACTGGCACTCTCACTATTACTGACTCTCACTGGTACTCTCACTATTACTGACTCTCACTATTACTGACTCTCACTGGCACTCTCACTATTACTGGCACTCTCACTATTACTGGCACTCTCACTATTACTGACTCTCACTGGCACTCTCACTATTACTGACTCTCACTGGCACTCTCACTATTACTGACTCTCACTGGCACTCTCACTATTACTGGCACTCTCACTATTACTGACTCTCACTATTACTGACTCTCACTGGCACTCTCACTATTACTGACTCTCACTGGCACTCTCACTATTACTGACTCTCACTATTACTGACTCTCACTATTACTGACTCTCACTATTACTGACTCTCACTATTACTGACTCTCACTATTACTGACTCTCACTGGCACTCTCACTATTACTGACTCTCACTGGCACTCTCACTATTACTGGCACTCTCACTATTACTGACTCTCACTGTCACTCTCACTATTACTGACTCTCACTGGCACTCTCACTATTACTGACTCTCACTGGCACTCTCACTATTACTGGCACTCTCACTATTACTGACTCTCACTGGCACTCTCACTATTACTGACTCTCACTGGCACTCTCACTATTACTGGCACTCTCACTATTACTGACTCTCACTATTACTGACTCTCACTGGCACTCTCACTATTACTGACTCTCACTGGCACTCTCACTATTACTGACTCTCACTGGCACTCTCACTATTACTGACTCTCACTGGCACTCTCACTATTACTGACTCTCACTGGCACTCTCACTATTACTGGCACTCTCACTATTACTGACTCTCACTATTACTGACTCTCACTGGCACTCTCACTATTACTGACTCTCACTATTACTGACTCTCACTATTACTGACTCTCACTATTACTGACTCTCACTATTACTGACTCTCACTGGCACTCTCACTATTACTGACACTCTCACGAATACAGACTCTCACTATTACTGACACTCTCACGAATACAGACTCTCACTATTACTGGCACTCTCACGAATACAGACTCTCACTATTACTGGCACTCTCACGATTACAGACTCACTATTACTGACTCTCACTATTACTGACTCTCACTGGCACTCTCACTATTACTGACTCTCACTATTACTGACTCTCACTGGCACTCTCACTATTACTGACACTCTCACGAATACAGACTCTCACTATTACTGACACTCTCACGATTACAGACTCTCACTATTACTGACACTCTCACGATTACAGACTCTCACTATTACTGACACTCTCACGATTACAGACTCTCACTATTACTGACACTCTCACGATTACAGACTCTCACTATTACTGACACTCACTATTACTGGCACTCTCACTATTACTGACTCTCACTATTACTGACACTCTCACGATTACAGACTCTCACTATTACTGACACTCACTATTACTGGCACTCTCACTATTACTGACACTCACTATTACTGGCACTCTCACTATTACTGACTCTCACTATTACTGACTCTCACTATTACTGACTCTCACTATTACTGACTCTCACTATTACTGACTCTCACGATTACTGACTCTCACGATTACTGACTCTCACGATTACAGACACTCACTATTACAGACACTCACTATTACTGGCACTCTCACTATTACTGACTCTCACTATTACTGACTCACTATTACTGACACTCTCACGAATACAGACTCTCACTATTACTGACTCTCACTATTACTGACTCTCACTATTACTGACTCTCACTATTACTGACTCTCACTATTACTGACTCTCACTATTACTGACTCTCACTATTACTGACTCTCACTGGCACTCTCACTATTACTGACTCTCACTGGCACTCTCACTATTACTGACTCTCACTGGCACTCTCACTATTACTGACTCTCACTGGCACTCTCACTATTACTGACACTCTCACGAATACAGACTCTCACTATTACTGACACTCTCACGAATACAGACTCTCACTATTACTGACTCTCACTATTACTGACTCTCACTATTACTGACTCTCACTATTACTGACTCTCACTATTACTGACTCTCACTGGTACTCTCACTATTACTGACTCTCACTGGCACTCTCACTATTACTGACTCTCACTGGCACTCTCACTATTACTGACACTCTCACTATTACTGACTCTCACTGGCACTCTCACTATTACTGACTCTCACTGGCACTCTCACTATTACTGACTCTCACTGGCACTCTCACTATTACTGACTCTCACTGGCACTCTCACTATTACTGACTCTCACTATTACTGACTCTCACTGGCACTCTCACTATTACTGGCACTCTCACTATTACTGACTCTCACTGGCACTCTCACTATTACTGACACTCTCACGAATACAGACTCTCACTGGCACTCTCACTATTACTGACACTCTCACGAATACAGACTCTCACTATTACTGACTCTCACTATTACTGACTCTCACTGGCACTCTCACTATTACTGACACTCTCATGAATACAGACTCTCACTATTACTGACACTCTCACGAATACAGACTCTCACTATTACTGGCACTCTCACGAATACAGACTCTCACTATTACTGGCACTCTCACTATTACTGGCACTCTCACGAATACAGACTCTCACTATTACTGGCACTCTCACGATTACAGACTCTCACTATTACTGACTCTCACTATTACTGACTCTCACTGGCACTCTCACTATTACTGACTCTCACTATTACTGACTCTCACTGGCACTCTCACTATTACTGACTCTCACTGGCACTCTCACTATTACTGACACTCTCACTATTACTGACACTCTCACGATTACAGACTCTCACTATTACTGACACTCTCACGATTACAGACTCTCACTATTACTGACACTCTCACGATTACAGACTCTCACTATTACTGACACTCTCACGATTACAGACTCTCACTATTACTGACTCTCACGATTACAGACCCATGTTTATGTTCCTACTCTAGATTGTCAAGGTTCTGAACTCTTACACGCCCATTGATGATTTTGAGAAAAGAGTGGCACCGTCGTTTGTCCGTAAAGTTCAGGTAAGGTGTAATTGTGCATTCCGATCTTGATACTGTAACAAGGATCATGTGATTATGAAATCATTTTAATCACAGCAAAACAATTCTATACAATCTTGAAAAATGTCCATGAACTAAATTTAGGAAATGTTTTTATTTCCCTTGTCCCCAGGGGTTGCTCCAGGATCGTGAGGGGGGATCCTCCCAGCTGATGCTGGACACCCAGTATCGTTTCCAGGTCACCTTCCCCTTCACCCCATCCTCTCAGGCCCTGGAGCTACTGCAGCTACCATCCAGCCTCAGACTGGGCTTCATCACCAGGATCTAGTGACCTATGGAGGAGGTGGTAGCCTTGAGTTTAGAGAAGTGGTACAGTAACCTAAAGGTTGCTGGTTTGAATCCCAGGGATGACGGGGAAAAGCTGTCAGGAGTGAGGTGCCATTGTGTCCAAATAGCCAATGACTGCAACTGTAGCCAAATAGCCTTTTTAAAATGATTAGTGTTTTCATTTACAGTTTGATATAAATATCACGCTGACACCTGATGAATGTGTGCCGTAAATGCAGATACTGTTGCAGAGCTGAAGCTTGGTAGTATAGTGAGAAACCTTACTTCTCAGTTCTGCAGAAAACCTTTTTAAGTTCAATATCAAACTGCTGTTTTTTTATATAGTAAATGTGTTATGGAGTAATATGCACAGAACATCAAATATGGCATTTTTTTGTTCATACTGTAGAAGGCTTTTTGTATCTTAAATAATATATTGAACAAAAATATATCCACCATTTGCCTCATGCAGCACAACACATCTCCTTGGCATAGAGTTGATCAGGTTGTTGATTGTGGCCTGTGGAATGTTGTCCCACTCCTCTTCAGTGGTTGTGCGAAGTTGCTGGATATTGACGGGAACTGGAACATGCTGTCGTACATGTCGATCCAGAGCATCCCAAACATGCTCAATGGGTGATATGTCTGGTGAGTATGCAGGCCATGGAAGAACTGGGACATTTTCAGCTTCCAAGAATTCTGTACAGTTTCTTGGGGCCGTACATTATCATGAAACATGAGGTGATGGCGGCAGATAAATGGCATGACAATGGGCCTCAGGATCTCGTCACGGTATCTCTGTGCATTCAAATTGCCATCGATAATTGTGTCCATAGCTTATGCCTGCCCATACCATAGCCCCATCACCACCATAGGGCACTCTGTTCACAACAGCAAACCGCTCACCCACACAACACCATACACGCTGTCTGCCACCTGCCTGGTACAGTTGAAACCGGGAAGAACATACTTCTCCAGCGTGCCAGTGGCCATCGAAGGTGAGTATTTGCCCACTGAAGTCGGTTGTGGCGCCGAACTACAGTCAGGTCAAGTCCCTGGTGAGGATAACAAGCATGCAGATGAGCTTCTCTGAGACGGTTTGAGAGTTTTTGCCAGAAATTCTTCGGTTGTGCAAACCCACAGTTTCATCAGCTGTCCTGGTGGCTGGTATCAGACGATCCTGCAGGTGTGGTTACATGTGGTCTGCGGTTGTGAGGCCAGTTGGATGTACTGACAAATTCGCTAAAATGACGTTGGAGGCGGCTTATGGTAGAGAAATTAACATGAAATTATCTGGCAACAGCTCTGGTGGACATTCCAGCAGTCAGCATGTCAATTGCACACTCCCTCAACTTGAGACATCTGTGGCATTGTGTTGTGACACAACTGCACATTGTCCCCAGCACAAGGTGCATCTGTGTAATGATCATGCTGTTTAATCAGTTTCTTGATATGCCACACCTGTCAGGTGGATGGATTATCTTGGAAAAGGGGAAATGCTCACTAACAGGGATGTGAACAAATGTGTGCTCACAGTTTGAGAGAAATACGTGCGTATGGAACATTTCTGGGATCTTTTATTTCAGCTCATGAAACTTGGGACCAACACTTTACATGTTGTGTTTATATTTTTGTTCAGTAAACAGTGTCTTCAGAAAGTATTCATACCCCTTGACTTATTCCACATGTTGTATTACAGCCTGATTTCAAAGTGTATTAAAGTGATTGTTTTTCCTCACCCATCTACACATAATACCCCATAATGACTAAGTGAAAACATGTTTTTAGAAATGTTGGCAAATGTATAAAAAATGAAATACAGAAATATTGAATTTACACCCCCTGGGAAGTTCTTTTTTTAACATAATTGGACAGATGTATATGTAATCTTCACTTCAACACTATTGACAGATAAAGGTTACAAAGTTTAACAAATCACACACAAAAAATAAAACGTTGAAAATGTTAAGCAATTAAAATAAACAAAAATGTATTTTCCTTATGGGGAAAAAGTTAGTACACCCCTACCTTTACCATCACATAACATGGCTACAATTAGAATTAGGTACCAAAACAAGTTCAAATGATTAGAAAACATTAGAGAGAAACTTAGGAGGGTCCAGCCTTCCATAAAGATAAGAACATTGGTCTGGTTTGGTCTTAACCATATGGGTGTGTGGTAACACATCATTCAAAGATCAAAAGACCTACCAGAAAAAAACTAAGTATTCACACTCCTGAGTCAATACTTTGTAGAAGCACCTTTTGGCAGCAATTACAGCTGTGAGTCTTTCTGGGCAAGTCTCTTAAGATCTTTCCACACCTTGACTGTGCAACATTTGCCCATTCTATTCAAAATTCTTCAAGCTCTGACAAATTGGTTGTTGATCACTGCTAGAAAAGCATTTTCTTGTCTTGCCATTAGATTTTCAAGAAGATATAAGTCAAAACTGTAACTCGGCCACTCATGAACATTAACTGTCTTTTTGGTTTCTTTTGTTGTCTGTATAGGCGTCCTTCTTTTCACTGTCATTTAGGTTAGTATTATGGAGTAACTACAATGTTGTTGATCCATCCTCAGTTGTTTTCTCCTATCACAGCCATTAAACTCTGTAATTGTTTTAAAGTCACCGTTGGTCTCATGGTGAAAATCCCTGAGTGGTTTCCTTCCTCTCAGGCAACTGAGTTAGGAAGGACTCCTGTATCTTTGTAGTGACTGGGTGTATTGATCCACCATCCAAAGTGTAATTAATAACTTCACCATGCTCAAAGGGATATTCAATGTCTTTTTTTTTTTGGACCCATCTACCAATAGGTGCCCTTCTTTGCGAGTCATTGGAAAACCTCCCTGGTCTTTGTGGTTGAATCTGTGTTTGGACCTTACAGATAATTGTATGTGTGGGGTACAGAGATGAGGTAGTCATTCAAAAATCATGTTAAACACTACTATTGCACACAGAGTGATCCCATGCAACTAATTGTGACCTTTTGCGTCATGCGCAACAACATTAGTGGTAATGGAAGTTACACCATTTAAAAAAAAAGAAATCATAGCTATTGCGTACTTAGACTAGGATGTAGCTACATGGTGCCAGTGGCAGCCTCCCTCCTCTCTGACGTCATGACAGCTGCATCAGCTGTGAGCCCGCGTCTTTAGCTTGCAAATATACTTTTTGCTGCCCGCCGCTGCTCTGACAACGGGAATATATGAGATTTTCCACAAACCCTGAAATGGCTACACTGGAGGTACAACCGAATGAGACTCTCACTAACCTAAAAGCGGAATCGGACACGTTGAAAACGAAGCTCGAGGACGAAAGAGCGAAGCTGCACGATGTCGAACGTGAGTGGTGCTGAGAATGAGAGAGGAGACGCAGGGAAGGGAAGGGAAGGCCCCGCGGATCAAAACAAACATATCAACACGACCTTATTATAATATATATAAAGACATATTGTGAATTTGTCATATTGCTATTATTAGGCTACATGTCATTGAATCGGTCATTTGAAGAAAATAGATAATTCTACATTAATGTGTAAATGGTTATAATATTTGAAGCCACTTGCTCGCCCATGTATTATTATTTTTCCCCTCTCGGATTTGTTTAAATGACAAGCTGCATTACCATATGCAATTAGACATATAGTCTATGCTTTGGTTGAATTTACTCCACTATTTGATTATTTATTTATTTTCACACTCAAAAGCACTGTTTTATTATAGCCGAGATGGCGCTTGAAGCATTATTCATTTTCATCCTTGATTTATGGTTAGTTTTGTCGACCTTGTTGAGATGAGAGAGATGCATTTTAACATATCTAACCGTTTACTGCTGTTTAATATTAAACCTAAACCCAATGCGATGTATTGATGCTGGAACACATTAAGACCGTGCTCGGCTCGGTATTATCACCCCATGGGCTAGCGTCGGATATTCGTCCCTAATAACAACAGTACACTACCGTTGGATATTACTTGGTCTCTATAACTAACCACTCTAACCTTTTAGATTGATCCCTTCAACAGTGCACTAATGACTATTGGTCCACAACTAACCACTTTTAACGTTGGATCTTGGTCCCTACTACCGTACAGTAACGTTGGATCTTGGTCCCTACTACCGTACAGTAACGTTGGATCTTGGTCCCTACTACCGTACAGTAACGTTGGATCTTGGTCCCTACTACCGTACAGTAACGTTGGATCTTGGTCCCTACTACCGTACAGTAACGTTGGATCTTGGTCCCTACTACCGTACAGTAACGTTGGATCTTGGTCCCTACTACCGTACAGTAACGTTGGATCTTGGTCCCTACTACCGTACAGTAACGTTGGATCTTGGTCCCTACTACCGTACAGTAACGTTGGATCTTGGTCCCTACTACCGTACAGTAACGTTGGATCTTGGTCCCTACTACCGTACAGTAACGTTGGGTCTTGGTCCCTACTACCGTACAGTAACGTTGGATCTTGGTCCCTACTACCGTACAGTAACGTTGGATCTTGGTCCCTACTACCGTACAGTAACGTTGGATCTTGGTCCCTACTACCGTACAGTAACGTTGGATCTTGGTCCCTACTACCGTACAGTAACGTTGGATCTTGGTCCCTACTACCGTACAGTAACGTTGGATCTTGGTCCCTACTACCGTACAGTAACGTTGGATCTTGGTCCCTACTACCGTACAGTAACGTTGGATCTTGGTCCCTACTACCGTACAGTAACGTTGGATCTTGGTGGTCCCTACTACCGTACAGTAACGTTGGATCTTGGTCCCTACTACCGTACAGTAACGTTGGATCTTGGTCCCTACTACCGTACAGTAACGTTGGATCTTGGTCCCTACTACCATACAGTAACGTTGGATCTTGGTTTCTACTACCGTACAGTAACGTTGGGTCTTGGTCCCTACTACCGTACAGTAACGTTGGATCTTGGTTCCTACTACCGTACAGTAACGGATCTTGGTTCCTACTACCGTACAGTAACGTTGGATCTTGGTCCCTACTCCCTACTACAGTACACCAGGTGGCGGAGAAGGTGGATGGACTGGGACAGTTTATCATGAAGACCCGGCGGACTCTGAAGGGACATGGCAACAAAGTTCTCTGCATGGACTGGTGTAAGGACAAGAGGAGGATCGTCAGCTCCTCACAGGTGAGTATTGGATTATTGGGCAGGTTTCTGAAGTCCTGAAAGATGCATTTAAGCAGTCACCACTCTTTATATATGAATGGTCGCTGTCCGTGGTCCTGAAATGTATGGTAGAAAATATGTTCATTATATTGACAAGATAGTAGAGTGACCTCTTTAACAATGGGAATACATCTTCAAAGATGGAAGGCAGGCAGGAGGAGGCAAGATTAGGTGGGACCATTATAGCCAATGTGAGGGCAGATATGCATGTAAACAACAGGCACAACTCCGATATAAAGTAATTTTTTTCAAAGTTGCTGAAAAGCCACGTGCGCCCACTTATCAGTGCATTCGTAATAACCTAACAATTACGAAACCTCTATTCAATCAAATAAGCCTCACATAGCAAATTAGCTATTCAAATTTTTGTAGACCAAATTCAACCTCCATACAAAGATTTGGGGCGGAGTAAAGTCTCTCTTATTGTAAGCTCATCGTAGCTGAATTAGAGGTTTGTAAGGAAAGGTCCTTAAACGGAAGCATTCATTCAGTAGCCACCCCTGAGATACTGATGGTCGCTGTCCATGGTGCTGAGTTTTTAAAATAATATGCACTGCTTTCAGTGGTTATAACATTTGTGGCATTTTGTTGGAAATGTAGAGAATCTTAGGCCTGTGTGCCACTTCAAATGTTTTTACCTAATCTAACCTCTTTTCAGGATGGAAAGGTGATTGTATGGGATGCCTTCACCACTAACAAGGTAGGACATGTTGTTTTCTCTGTCCAGAAAGGCTAGAGTTGACAAATGCTTGGAGAAATAGCAAGAGTTCTGTAGTTATTTGATCTGATTTTGGATGAATGAGAACATTTGTACATCCCAAATGACCAGTGCCCTATGGACCTGTAGGGTGGCCACAGTCCCCTTGGAAATCTGATTGGTCACTCCAGTGGCCCCCCGAGAAATTCTGAGATCTGAATGTGTAGCCCATGTGTCTGATGCTGTCTGGCCAAATAGAGTATGACATGTCATTATTTTTGGCCAAGCAGCGTTGGATACATGGGCTACACACACTAAGACAGAGGCGCTGTTTCAATCGCAGTTTAAGGAAAATGATGAAACAAGGATATACCCGAATGAGAAATAGTTGTATAAGTTGGTTTCTTTTTTTTTTGTTAACATCTTTTGGGAAGCCTGGCTTCCCTTGGCAGCCATGAATACACACCACTTTGTAGGCTGAATGTCATTACCCAGATGGTCCATGAATACACACCACTTTGTAGGCTGAATGTCATTACCCAGATGGTCCATGAATACACACCACTTTGTAGGCTGAATGTCATTACCCTGATAGTCCATGAATACACACCACTTTGTAGGCTGAATGTCATTACCCTGATGGTCCATGAATACACACCACTTTGTAGGCTGAATGTCATTACCCTGATGGTCCATGAATACACACCACTTTGTAGGCTGAATGTCATTACCCAGATGGTCCATGAATACACACCACTTTGTAGGCTGAATGTCATTACCCAGATGGTCCATGAATACACACCACTTTGTAGGCTGAATGTCATTACCCAGATGGTCCATGAATACACACCACTTTGTAGGCTGAATGTCATTAACCTGATAGTCCATGAATACACACCACTTTGTAGGCTGAATGTCATTACCCAGATGGTCCATGAATACACACCACTTTGTAGGCTGAATGTCATTACCCAGATGGTCCATGAATACACACCACTTTGTAGGCTGAATGTCATTACCCAGATGGTCCATGAATACACACCACTTTGTAGGCTGAATGTCATTACCCTGATGGTGTTTGTAATAGATGACCCTTTGCATTCAAATGGTGGGTAATGCACTGTTCGGATGCTGGAATTATCTTGGAGTAGACGTGGGCAGGTAACCTACTTTTTGAAGTAATTTGTTTGACAATCAGATGAAAACATGACTGGTTGTGTTCATGACACATTAAAAGTTCATATATTTTACACTTAAATTACATCTTTACTATACAGCCCATAAGAAATGTAGTGCAGGTGCAAAGGAGGTCCCGTTGAAAATAGAGGCCCCTGAATGGCACACTATAATTCACACTGCTGTATGCTAATGCCCTTAGATAAAATCCTGACCTTGAATGCAAACACTATAACACCTTTTGGAATTGATTTATGATTAATTTGAACAGGGAAAAATGTTATAGCCCCCCTAAACGGGGTCTGTCCCCACCTTGGCCTCCCCATTCAGAATGTTCTGGACAGGCCACTGCTATGGAACCTAGTCAAAAGTAGTGCACTATTTTTTAATGTATATTATTTTACCTTTGAGTCCCATTGAAACCTTTTGCAAGAGAGTCCTGCATCACACAGTTACACAGTCATGGTAATATATAGGGAATAGGGAGCCATTTGGGACACAGTCATGGATTTCATAAAGTTCTATTCTTGCCTTTTACTTTGAAGCATGCCAACATTGGGAATAGGAAGAGCCAATAGTGTCTCTTGGCCAAATCCCTTGGAAGATCTCAATTCTGTTGTTGTTGCTTATTTTTGTAATCATGAAGTTTCCCCACTGAGTTTGATGCTGTTATGTTGTTGACTTTCCCTTGTGTATTTGAGATGGATTACCTTGCAGCTGAACTGTGCAGAATCACTGATCAAATCACTTTGTATCCCAAATACCTTAATATTATCTCATCAAGATTAGACATTCTGCACCTCGTCGCCTCCCCAGCGGCGCAGCGGTCTAAGGCACTGCAATGCAGTGCTTGAGGCGTCACTACAGACCCGGGTTCGATCCCAGGCTGTGTCACAGCCGGCCGTGACCGGGAGACCCCTGAGGCAGCGCACAATTGGCCCAGCGTCGCCCGGGTTAGGGGAGGGTTTGGCCGGCCGGGATGTCCTTGTCCCATCGCGCTCTAGCGACTCCTTGTGGCGGGCTGGGTGCCTGCAAGCTGACACGGTCGCCAGCTGGACTGTGTTTCCTCCGTCACATTGGTGCGGCTGGCTCCCGGGTTAAGCGAGCAGTGTGTCAAGAAGCAATGCAGTTTGGCAGGGTCGTGTTTCGGAGGACGCATGGCTCTCGACCTTCACCTCTCCCGAGTCCGTAGGGTAGTTGCAGGAAAAGATATCACGAAATTGGGGAAAAAGTTAGATGATAATAATAATAATAATAATAATAATAATAATAATAATATGGTGTCCTCTAGGAGCATGCAGTGACCATGCCGTGCACCTGGGTGATGGCCTGTGCCTATGCTCCCTCTGGATGTGCAGTAGCCTGTGGGTAAGTCCCCTTACTCCACCCAGATGCTCCATTTTCCCACTGTGCTTCTGCTTACACTTTGGGGTCTAGGCCCGGTTACTGTGAAGCACTGTTACAACTGTTGAAGTTAAAAGCTTTATAAACCAGATTTGATGGGTTGATTTGTATTTCAGTGGTCTGGACAACAAGTGCTCAGTGTACCGTCTGTCCTTAATCAATTGATTTGATTTATTAATTGATTGATTGTATTTCAGTGGCCTGGACAACAAGTGCTCAGTGTACCCTCTGTCCTTGGACAAGAATGAGAACCTGGCAGCGAAGAAGAAGTCTGTGGCCATGCACACCAACTACTTATCTGCCTGTAGCTTCACCAACTCAGACATGCAGGTTAGAGAAGACACTTCTTCTTCTGATGGACTGATTATTATTTGTCGTGCATTTGTATATTTTGTTATAGTCTGTACCAAGGTTTGTATTCGCTCCTTTCTATAACTCATTGAATTACTTGATTGCTGCAAAATCAGTTTTAAAGAAAAACCTACAGATATGCCATATCTTAATTTGAGCCAGATTCACACATCAGGAAAATAATCCTGCAGCAACAGGAAATGTGAATTGTTACAGTGGGGAGAATAAGTATTTGATACACTGACGATTTTGCAGGTTTTCCTACTTACAAAGCATGTAGAGGTCTGTAATTTTTATCATAGGTACACTTCAACTGTGAGAGACAGAATCTAAAACAAAAATCCAGAAAATCACATGGTATGATTTTTAAATAATTAATTTGCATTTTATTGCATGACATAAGTATTTGATCACCTACCAACCAGTAAGAATTCCGGCTCTCACAGACCTGTTAGTTTTTCTTTAAGAAGCCCTCCTGTTCTCCACTCATTACCTGTATTAACTGCACTTGTTTGAACTCGTTACCTGTATAAAAGACACCTGTCCACACACTCAATCAAACAGACTCCAACCTCTCCACAATGGCCAAGACCAGAGAGCTGTGTAAGGACACCAGGGATAAAATTGTAGACCTGCACAAGGCTGGGATGGGCTACAGGACAATAGGCAAGCAGCTTGGTGAGAAGGCAACAACTGTTGGCGCAATTATTAGAAAATGGAAGAAGTTCAAGATGCCTCAGGCTGGGGCACCATGCAAGATCTCACCTCGTGGGGCATCAATGATCATGAGGAAGGTGAGGGATCAGCCCAGAACTACACGGCAGGACCTGGTCAATGACCTGAAGAGAGCTGGGACCACAGTCTCAAAGAAAACCATTAGTAACACACTACGCCGTCATGGATTAAAATCCTGCAGCGCACGCAAGGTCCCCCTGTCAGCGCATGTCCAGTCCCGTCTGAAGTTTGCCAATGACCATCTGGATGATCCAGAGGAGGAATGGGAGAAGGCCATGTGGTCTGATGAGACAAAAATAGAGCTTTTTGGTCTAAACTCCACTCGCCGTGTTTGGAGGAAGAAGAAGGATGAGTACAACCCCAAGAACACCATCCCAACCGTGAAGCATGGAGGTGGAAGTATCATTCTTTGGGGATGCTTTTCTGCAAAGGGGACATGACGACTGCACCGTATTGAGGGGAGGATGGATGGGGCCATGTATCGCGAGATCTTGGCCAACAACCTCCTTCCCTCAGTAAGAGCATTGAAGATGGGTCGTGGCTGGGTCTCCCAGCATGACAACGACCCGAAACACACAGCCAGGGCAACTAAGGAGTGGCTCCGTAAGAAGCATCTCAAGGTCCTGGAGTGGCCTAGCCAGTCTCCAGACCTGAACCCAATAGAAAATCTTTGGAGGGAGCTGAAAGTCCGTATTGCCCAGCGACAGCCCCGAAACCTGAAGGATCTGGAGAAGGTCTGTATGGAGGAGTGGGCCAAAATCCCTGCTGCAGTGTGTGCAAACCTGGTCAAGAACTACAGGAAATGTATGATCTCTGTAACTGCAAACAAAGGTTTCTGTACCAAATATTAAGTTCTGCTTTTCTGATGTATCAAATACTTATGTCATGCAATAAAATGCAAATTAATTACTTAAAAATCATACAATGTGATTTTCTGGATTTTTGTTTTAGATTCCGTCACTCACAGTTGAAGTGTACCTATGATAAAAATTACAGACTTCTACATGCTTTGTAAGTGGGAAAACCTGCAAAATCGGCAGTGTATCAAATACTTGTTCTCCCCACTGTATATGGATTATAATTCATGGATTTTTTTTGTTAGGGGTTGATACATTTTTTGTTAGGGCAAATCAAGCCTGACATTTTAAAGTGGAAATTACGAACTTTGGAAGCCTTTTTAAACCTCAAATACACTACAAGTTTGCATTTCCTGTTGTGCAGGAACATTTCTACAACAACAGGATGATCAAATTAGGATCTGGCATCTGAATGTGTACTACGTTCTTATGGCAGATGAGTGATGGGAAATCACTGCCTGTCATACTTACTGTACTGCACTCTATGCCCAACCTGGAAATCACTTCCATTCTTGTTTAATAATCCACAACAATCAAATGTTCCCCATTGGATGTGTTTAGTCACATGCTTTAGCCTCGGCCAAGACTTCTATTTATAGGGCAGTGTCAGAGAATTCTGAATTCTAAATCTGAACAGCCAAAAGTTATTATAATGGCTTCCCTCTGACTTTACTATTGGTAGTAGTGTAGTTGTACTTTGCTCTCTGGGGGCTGGTTTCCCTAATATAGGTCCCATATGTACATTATGGGGTGAATCCTAATCTTCACTTATGTCACATTTCCACTTATTCTCCCATTGAAATTCAATTAATGACTAAGTGGCAGTTAATATTCTCCACTATATGAGCGTGTGTATTATGTTGTGATCCCAAGATGCAGTTTGTGATGAAACCCCTTGTGTTCCAGATCCTGACATCGAGTGGAGACGGAACCTGTGCATTATGGGATGTGGAGAGTGGTCAGCTGTTGCAGAGTTTCCATGGACACGCCGCTGATGTTCTCTGTCTGGACCTGGCTCCTTCTGAGACCGGCAACACCTTCGTCTCTGGGGTGAGGAGAGGACTAATATTATTTCACTTTATCGTCCCAGAATGGAGAAAGTGCAACCCGACTCCTCCCCTGAGCGTGGCCCCTCCCCCTTTCCATTTAATTTTATTCTGAGAGAGAGATTTGAAATGATATGGGAAACAGATGAAAGTCAACATAGTGAGGAAATTGTGGCAGGCTTGAGATTCCAACACCCACCTCTAGGGGCATGTGTAGTCCAGACTGCAAAGATACTGTGTTGCATTTGACATAATGTGGATGCTTTCATTTAACCTTCATTTAACCAGGAAAGACCCTTGAAGTTAAACCCTATTTTGGGCTAAACTTTTCAAAAGGTTAGCAATAATGAATGAATACATCATCTTTGTCTGTGTGTCTAATGCAGGGCTGTGACAAGAAGGCCAATGTATGGGACATGCGCTCAGGCCAGTGCATCCAGTCCTTCGAAACCCACGAATCAGACATCAACAGCGTCAGGTGAGGTCACAAGATATTAATTTATTCAAAAGGGACTTAGAGACCTGTCAGCAGAGACGATTACATATACCCCTGTATTAATGTTAAGACTAGCTGGCCCTGTCCCTGTAAAACTAAGCTTAATAAAGTAAAGTACTCTCTCTGCTCTCCCCTCTGCATGGTCTCTTATCATCCCTGGCGTTTGCCTCCTACTTGGCACCAGGTACTACCCCAGTGGAGATGCATTTGCCTCAGGTTCTGATGACGCTACAGTGAGTTATCATCCATAACATTTACTGCTTGATCACAGTTGATGTTGCCTTTCAATCTCAAAGTTCATTAAGTACTTTTTTGTGAAAATGTTTTACCCCATTTACTAAAAAATCTAGTTATTATGCACGTTTGTTTCAGTGTCGTCTCTATGACCTGAGGGCAGACAGAGAAGTTGCCATTTATTCCAAAGAGAGCATCATATTTGGTGCCTCCAGTGTTGACTTCTCTCTCAGTGGTAAGATACTGTATTAATTAACTTCAACTAGTACCTCTTCTGTTTACCCAGTTTACCCAGACACTTCCTGTCACTAACTACTCTACCCAGTTTACACTTTAGAGATCCATGTCACTAAGTGGTCTACACTTTAGAGATCCATGTCACTAAGTGGTCTACACTTTAGTGATCCCTGTCACTAACTACTCTACACTTTAGTGATCTCTGTCACTAACTACTCTACACTTTAGTGATCTCTGTCACTAACTACTCTACACTTTAGTGATCTCTGTCACTAACTACTCTACACTTTAGTGATCTCTGTCACTAACTACTCTACACTTTAGTGATCTCTGTCACTAACTACTCTACACTTTAGTGATCTCTGTCACTAACTACTCTACACTTTAGTGATCCCTGTCACTAACTACTCTACACTTTAGTGATCTCTGTCACTAACTACTCTACACTTTAGTGATCTCTGTCACTAACTACTCTACACTTTAGTGATCTCTGTCACTAACTACTCTACACTTTAGTGATCTCTGTCACTAACTACTCTACACTTTAGTAATCTAAATGACACTGCTATCATTAGCTGTTGAATATGAACAGTTTACTCCCACATCAGAAATAATGTATTGCATCTACATTGTTGAAAGAGGACATGTAATTTTGTTCTTCAGGCCGGCTACTGTTCGGTGGCTACAACGACTACACCATCAACGTCTGGGATGTCTTGAAGGGGACGAGGGTGTCCATCCTGTTTGGACATGAGAACCGTGTCAGCACACTGCGTGTGTCTCCTGACGGAACAGGCTTCTGCTCAGGGTCATGGGACCACACTCTCAGGGTGAGGGATAGGGGTTATCGCCTGGGTTACATTCCCAAAGGTCACACTCTCAGGGTGAGGGATAGGGGCCTACTACTATCTATCCTATCTAATATATCCTTCCTATCTATCCTATCTAATATATCCTATCTATCCTATCTAATATATCCTATCTATCCTATCTAATATATCCTTCATATCTATCCTATCTAATATATCCTTCCTATCTATCCTATCTAATATATCCTTCATATCTATCCTATCTAATATATCCTTCCTATAAATCCTATCTAATATATCCTTCCTATCTATCCTATCTAATATATCCTTCCTATCTATCCTATCTAATATATCCTTCCTATCTATCCTATCTAATATATCCTTCCTATCTATCCTATCTAATATATCCTTCCTATCTATCCTATCTAATATATCCTTCATATCTATCCTATCTAATATATCCTTCCTATCTATCCTATCTAATATATCCTTCCTATCTATCCTATCTAATATATCCTTCCTATCTATCCTATCTAATATATCCTTCCTATCTATCCTATCTAATATATCCTTCCTATCTATCCTATCTAATATATCCTTCATATCTATCCTATCTAATATATCCTTCCTATCTATCCTATCTAATATATCCTTCCTATCTATCCTATCCTTATTATTCTATCCATCAGGGCTTTCACTGATGCCTGCCCTCCATTTTATTTTTCTAAAGAACAGCATCATTTACTTTTGGTCCATAATCTATTTTTTTTATTTTTTTATTTAACCTTTATTTAACCTTTATTTATATCATGTCTATTTTTTAGTAAAGTAAGTTTACGTTTCTCTATTTTTTTTTTCAGATCTGGGCTTAATCTATCATATCTATCCATCCATCCAATCCTATCCTATCCTGTCCTGTCCTGTCCTATCCTATCATGTCCTATCCTGTCCTATCCTATCCTATTCATCTAATCTATCCTATGTTAACTATCCTATCTATAATTGCTATCCTGTCCTATCACTCTATCCATCAGGGATTTCACTGGTGCCCGCCCTCTCCATTTTATGTTTCTATAGAACAGCATCATGTCTATTTTTATCGTGAAGTAAGTTTGTTTCTCTCTATTTTTTTAATTTCAGATCTGGGCTTAAAGAAAACTACACAGAACGGGAAAACTGACCGACTGAATTCAGTGGTAGAAAGGTTGAGCCAGTTGTAATATGTTCCGCTCTGCTTGAGAAGAATCATAGACATCATAGGTTCAGATTCAGTTGAACATATACAGTAGTCCAGTGGTAAAGGGCAGGCATGGTAAATACTCAGTCTTACTGTAGTGTGTGTCAGGGTACGTTTGGACCGTGGTCTTTGACAAGTTAACAGTCAATATCAAACCGCAAAGACACACTTTTGTTACAAGCTTTAATAATGTATCACATTAAGTATTTTAGATCACAAGGTACATTTATCTTAAGGTACATTTATATTACACACAAAATGATGATATAGCTACTCTAGTCTGAAGTAGGTATAAAGTGGACTAGTCTGAAGTAGGTATAAAGTGGACTAGTCTAAAGTAGGTATAAAGTGGACTAGTCTAAAGTAGGTCTAAAGTGGACTAGTCTGAAGTAGGTATAAAGTGGACTAGTCTAAAGTAGATGGTCTAAAGTGGACTAGTCTGAAGTAGGTATAAAGTGGACTAGTCTAAAGTAGATGGTCTAAAGTGGACTAGTCTGAAGTAGGTATAAAGTGGACTAGTCTAAAGTAGATGGTCTAAAGTGGACTAGTCTGAAGTCGATGTGAATATACAGAGAGAAAAAGAGTTAGAATGTCTTCAATAACCTAATGTAATGTACAGTATAAGACATAGTATGATGCAATGTTTAGATTTGAGAGATGATGGAAAACAGTTCATACATTTGGGAACAAGCCTCAGGACCAGTCATCTTGGTTGATGCCACATTTTCCATTCTAATACTTTACCCTCCAAGTTTCTTTACACCTGTGGATTTCATACTGCTTGAGATGTTCACATGACAAACACTAGATAATACCAAGCTAACATGAATATACAACCTATTTATTTGAATTCTTAGACTTATGTACTCCTGTTCATGCAATTATTCTGATGATACTAATTTGATAATTTATTTGAATTATTATATTGTAGTTTAGTGTATATACAAGTTACAAGATACCAGAAACTATTCACCTACACCACACCAAAGTAATAAAATTCATTTGGACTATCGATTGTGTCTGGTTTCTGTTGTGGTTGTCCTATTTCCAATTTCTGATTTTAAGTAAATAAAAAAATAAAATGCATAAATGTTTTACATATATATCAATATGGCAATGATATCCATGGTGATTGGATTTCTTTTGGAATATATTTGCATATTTACCAGAGGTGTGACAAAGTCACTATTATACGAGTCACAAGCAAGTCTCAAGTCACAAGGTCCGAGTCTCAAGTCCAAGTTGTACATTCTAAGAGCAAGTCTTAAGTAAAACAAATCTATACATGCAATGACTTGTTCAACTATAAATCAAGACCTTGGGACTATAAGATTCTGACATTTGTCAAAAAGGAGTTAGTCACATACAGTATAATTTATCTTTAGATGGTTCTTCATGTCTGTGAAGTTCATTTTAAGTGACAAAAATGAAAAATTCTTCAAGTTCTATCAGCATTAACCCATTAGAACTTGGCGCTTATATCTGAGGTTATATCTGCAATCCAATCACAAGCCTGAACAAATACAGACAGACCAATCAGAACACGTCTTTGCCATCTCCCTCTAAATATGGTCTAGGCCAGGGTTTCCCAAACTCAATTGGTTAAATGTATATTTTCTGTCATCGCTGAGGGAATCTAATAATAATAATTCATGATGAAAGGGCTATCACTAACTAAAGGTACAGTACAGTACAGAGATTGGTTTTTTTCACACTAAGTCAACCACTTGCGATTGGTTCCATCTTTGTTGTTAAAAACTTTTGGTGTTGGAAGTTTTGGTGTTTGTTGAGGATGGTAACAATAAAACACATCTATATCATGTGACTGAGGGCGAGCAAAGGAATGAAAACCATCAACAGCCTTATCTTCATGTGTCTGCTGCTGAGCTGTTGCTGCCTCTGATCAGTCCCTGAGTAGACTCTGTGATCAGTCCCTGAGTCGACTCTGTGATCAGTCCCTGAGTCGACTCTGCTCTGTCTTTAACACCTCCTCCAGGAGGCCCATGAGACTCATCTGTACCTGCTTTAAATGACTATAAAAAGACATCTGTAAGGCTTTAGCTAGTTTAACATGGGAACATGTTTTGACTGATACAACGTAGACTTGTGTTCCATGACTAAACATAGTCATATTTATTATCTTCCTGTTCCCTTTCAACTGGATGTTTACTATTCTTATTCTACTATTAATGATATAAAGCATAATAGGTCTAGTAATATGTGGGTATAAATAGTGGTGATATTGAACTAATATATCTGGTCATGTTAGATTGGTCACACAATGTGGTACAACAGCTCTACCTGTGCCTTCCACAGCAGGGATCCTTCTGGGCACGTTACTGGGTCCTGGCACGGCCTCAGACACTAAATCACAGCAGGGATCCTTCTGGGCACGTTACTGGGTCCTGGCACGGCCTCAGACACTAAATCACAGCAAGGATTCTTCTGGGCACGTTACTGGGTCCTGGCACGGCCTCAGATACTAAACCACAGCAGGGATCCTTCTGGGCACATTACTGGGTCCTGGCACGGCCTCAGACACTAAATCACATTAAAAAAAATTCAATTGTTATCACAAGTCTGGCTACTGCTTAGAGACTACAATAGTCTCACACTTAGGTGGCGTCGCAACATAACATTTTGCATTTAACAGTATCGTATATGTTATATGCTGGCTGCCATAAGGCCACACAATTCCTTGACACTAAACTTGAATTGTGATTTATAGGCAATTGTTCCACGTTATATTTAGTTTTGCACGCCTGACATGTTGGCAGTTGGTACTGTACTGTAGCCTACAGTACTGTAAGTTATCATACCTGTCTCATCGTCACCATCAATTTCTCTCTTAAACTGCCAGCTTTTTTTAATAAACATGTTGCTGAGTTTGGCACGTTTGGCCGCATCGTCTTGTAAAGCTTTTGTTTTATTATTCTGTCTTTTTCAGCTCCCTTTTCTCTTTCTATTATCCATATTCTTGTCTTTTTCAGCTCACTATTTCGGGCGGTTGGTCGGTTAGTACTTTTACCACCCTGTGGCGCATGTGTGGTCTGAATCCCATCATCTACCAAGTGTATCAGTATCAGGGTGTGTGAGGGTGAGACGCAGAGCAGCCCACGCTTCTGCAAGTGTAACGTACATGTAGCCCACATTTCTGCAAGAGTAGCCTACAATAATCTATAAAAAAATATATTGAGTTTACCGACCCTGTCACAGGCCCAACAACCAGCCCGGCCCACCAGGAATGTTCCCGTTTCCCGGAGACGAGACGGGCACGGTATGAAATGATGAAGAAGACGAAGAATTAGTACAAATGGGAAGTGCTACCTTTGAGAGAGAGAAGGAAGAGCTGAAAAAACAAGTGGAAAAAGGGGAAAAGGGGAAAGCATAAACAGAAGAAGAAGCGGATGAATTAGAAGAGGCATTATGATCACAGGTGGAAAAAAGGAAGAAAAGAGAAAGGAAGTTAGTACAATCTTACTGGGAAGAAAGGAGGCTAAGAGCCAGAGATGATTTAAAACCACCAGAAAGATACCAGACCCATTGTCCTGTCTTGGTGAAAGGGACACGGTCACAGTATGTACCATGGGGGTCTCAGGACCTGCAGGGCCTGGTGAGGACACTGTCTAGCATCCATGATGGAGCCGGAAAGTGGATTGGAACATTTGAAGAGCAGACAATGGAAAAACTACTGGCGGTGGGAGACCTGAAGGCATTGCTGGTCAGGGTTCTGGGGATGGCCAACATGGAGGACGTGATGCAGAGGTGTGGCCTTGGAGAGTCAGTGCATGAGGCGGATAGGGATGGAGAGACATTTGATCAGTACAGGCAGACGAGGTGAAGGACTCTGAGAGAAGAGTACCCGGCCAAGATAGACCCCAAAACACTGAGAGGGGAACCACTGGGGGATAAAGAACCCGGCAAGCTATCTACACAAACAGCTGAAAAGATGGCGACAAGAAACAGAAAAGGACCCGGAAGGAGACCCACTGATGACAGCACTGTTCAGGACGTAACTACTGGAAGCGATGCCGATACCTGTCAGGAGCAGACTGGACGATGTGGTGGGACTACATTCAAAATCCCACCAAGAATTCTGCGACCATGTCATCCATGCAGTGGAAAGATACAGGAAGGATGAACAGAAACTGGCAGAACAGGGGAGAGACATTCAGAGAAAGCTGACGCAGCTGCAGTTGGATGAATATACAAGAAAGGACAAAAAGAAAACACAAGCCTCATTGACTGTTGAACCAGCATCAGAAGGGGCCACCATGACACCCGTCCCCCAGGGAGGCCTGCAACCACCACCTCAGCAGCCAAGCCAGAGGGCACCCACCACACCAGTAGTAAACGTGTACACAGCAACCCCCTGGAAATTGGCAAAATATAAATGATGGAAATGGGCCCAGAAACCAGAAGCTCCAGCTTGGATGCATGGCAGCGGTCTCAGGTACCAGGGACCAGGGACCAGTGAACCCCTTGGGAAGACCAAATCTGGGATACTAGGGATGACCAGAGAGTCCTAAAGGGGAGGGTCAGGTAGCGGTAATAACCATGCAGGCTGATGAAGAACCTATGCTGCAGGTTCAGGTGAATGACAGAGGCACACCCATGATGATAGATACTGGAGCAACGTATTCGTGTGTAAGTCCAAATTTCGCCTCTCACCTCCCCCTGTCTGGCAAATATGCTAAGACAAGACAATAAGACAATCGCAGCTAATACCAATGACAGCTCCAGTAAGGCTAGAAGCAGGAGGAAAAACCACCTGCATACCTATATTAGTATCAGAGCATACTCCAGTTAATTTACTAGGAAGAGATGAACTATGTAGAGTATGTAGGGTATTCAAGTTAAATGCACATCAGAGGGAACAAATTCCAAAGACAAGGATACCATTACAGTGTGACCCTTACCAAGATCATCTGTTGGAGCAACTGGGGCTGATGGGAGTCTGGGGTAAACCGGCACCTATCAGGTCACAATACTTTATAATAGGGAAACAAGGAAGCACAGGATGCACCAGGATCTGAAATTATACAGACCTGGTTTAAAATACCAGGATCAGAACCTCACATAACATTGCTAGTAACTGAAGGTTACCAGGCAAAAGACTTAGGACCAATGATGAGAAAAACAGAACATCCATTGATTTTTCAGTCTACCGACAAAAACCTGATAAAAGTCCTCTGCTTTGCAGAAATGGTGGAGGAACACAGGAAGTGGAAATAACTGAAGAAAAGCAGATGCAGGTAGATAAAGAAGAAACAAAACAGGAAAGGCTAAAGAAAGAAATGGAAAGCATGATCCCAGAACTAGTATGGTCAGTTTTGCTTGATGGTGCCTAGCTAATCCTTCGGCCCTATCAATAGCGTGCTTCCAGTTAGAATACCCAGCTTGGGTGAAGGCCTTGTCTGCGTTAGCATTTGACCCAGCACAGAGCTTTTGACATGGGGAACAAAATGCTGCATCTTCAGTAACCACGTTTTCCAGCCACTCTCTTCCTAATGACCAGTTGCTATTAAATTAACGTTTTCAAACAGAAAACCTGCGGCTAGGGTAGGATTCTAGGCTAACCTCGGCTGGCTCCTCTGTTCCGAGATCGTCAGGAACAGTGGGAGGTGGAAGGAGCTGTGGAGCCATTATCCTGGCGGCCCTTATGGAAGGGTAGGTAGGCGGAGCTAGCTGGAGCTCTGTGGCATCATCGCTCTGCTCATCGCGCTCCTTTTCCTTTGGCTTTATTTGGGTACTTTGAGAACTTGTGGTCGATCCTCAAGAGGTGGGTGGACAAACAAAAACCCACAACTTCTGACAAACTCCATGCATTGATTATGCAAGAATGGCCTGCCATCAGTCAGGATGTGGCCCAGAAGTTAATTGACAGCATGCCAGGGCGGATTGCAGAGGTCTTGAAAAAGAAGGGTCAACACTGCAACTATTGACTCTTTGCATAAACTGAATGTCATTGTCAATGAAAGCCTTTGACACTTATGGAATACTTGTAATTATACTTCAGTGTACCATAGTAACTACTGACATAAAGATCTAAGAACACTGAAGCAGTAAACTTTGTGGAGACCAATACTTGTGTCATTCTCAACTTTTGGCCACGACTGTACATAGGTCGTACAGAGGCCCATTATCAGAAACCATCACTCCTGTGTTCCAATGGCACGTTGTGTTAGCTAATCCAAGTGTATCATTTTAAAAGGCTAATTGATCATTAGAAAACCCTTTTGAAAACTGTTGTGCTGATTAAAGAAGCAATAAAACTGGCCTTCTTTAGACTAGTTGAGTATCTGGAGCATCAGCATTTGTGGGTTCGATTACAGGCTCAAAATGGCCAGAAACAAAGAACATTCTTCTGAAACTCGTCAGTCTATTCTTGTTCTGAGAAATGAAGGCTATTCCATGCGAGAAATTGCCAAGAAACTGAAAATCTCGTACAACACTGTGTACTACTCCCTTCACAGACCAGCGCAAACTGTCTCTAACCAGAATAGAAAGAGGAGTGGGAGGCCCTGGTGCACAACTGAGCAAGAGGACAAGTACATTAGAGTGTCTAGTTTGAGAAATAGACGCTTTACAAGTCCTCAACTGGCAGCTTAATTAAATAGTACCCGCAAAACACCAGTGTTTCTTGGCCCAAGCAAGTCTCTTCTTCTTATTGGTGTCCTTTAGTAGTGGTTTCTTTGCAGCAATTCGACCATAAAGGCCTGATTCACACAGTTTCCTCTGAACAGTTGATGTTGAGATGTATCTGTTAGTTGAAATCTGTGATGCACTTATTTGTGCTGCAATCTGAGGCTGGTAACTCTAAAGAACTTATCCTTTGCCTGAGAGGTAACTCTAGGTCATCCTTTCCTGTGGCGGTCCTCATGAGAGTTAGTTTCATCATAGTGCTTTATGGTTTTTGCAACTGCACTTGAAGAAACGTTCAAAGTTCTTTAAATTTCCCAGATTGACTGACCTTCATGTCATAAAGTAATGATGGACTGTCATTTCTCTTTGCTTATTTGAGCTGTTCTTGCCATAATATGGACTTGGTCTTTTACCAAATAGTGCTATAAATAGTATACCACCCCTACCTTGTCACAACACAACTGATTGGCTCAAATGCATTAAGAAGAAAATTAATTCCACAAATTACCTTTTAACAAGGCACACCTGTTAATTGAAATGCATTCCAGGTGACTATCCCATGAAGCTGGTTAAGAGAATGCCATGTGTGCCAAACTGTCATCAAAGCAAAGGGTGGCTACTTTAAAGATTTGTTTAACACTTTTTTGGTTACTACATGATTCCATATGTGTTATTTCATAGTTTTGATGTCTTGACTATTATTCTACAATGTAGAAAATAGTAAAACTTTTGACTGGTACTGTATATATATATACACAACTGAAAAATATCTCCATGTTTTTCATGCAGAGCACTAACAGCTCAGCTGACAGTGTTCCACCAAGCAGCACATTAGCAGGCAACCAGATTTATTTTGAATAGAATAGAGCTGAATAGATTCTAGATTATTGAGTAGGCCTAGGATTGTGGCAGTGGCCTCCTGAAACTAGTTTAGTAGGTTAATCACCTTCACATTACATGGCAGCAAATATAACTATGTGACAAAATGACCTCAAACCAATCCAAGGGAAGAATGCTTTTACACTCCCCCTTGGATACATCTGACGCAAACAGCCAACAACATATTTGTTAATATGTATTAACATTACACAGGGGACCAGTCGTCCTATAGATATCTGCCCCGGGTTAATGTAGGTCTGATGCCGCGTTGACATGCTAGTCGGAACTCGGACATTCTGACTTGTTAACTGGTTGTAGTTAACCACGTGCACAGTTCAACGAATCAGCAAGTCGCGTCTGTCTTAGTTCCGGTTTAAGCGGGTTACCCATGCTACCTGACAGTGGCACCGTTGACCTGCTACAGTGAGTCGACGAAACGGTCAACACTTGTTGTGGTTCCATCGACAGGTAACTTTAACTGTCTAACAAACCATATTGTCAAGCGACATGTTGCGTCTCATAGCTAGCCAGTTGACACGCTTGGTTATGTTTCAGCGGCTAGCTGGCTAAATGACCTCTTTCCCGGAAAGATCACTTGTTTTTCTGTCGCTAGCCGTGTTTGCTAACTAACATAAGCTAACTATCTGCCTTGGCCTACCAGCTCTATCTGTTTCAGGATTCTACGTCCGCTAACGTTACTTATTGACAGGTGAACCTGAATAACTAGTTATTAGGAAGTTTAGTTGGACAGATTTGTGTTGTATTTTGTTAACTACCTAAATGTCGCCTACATGCTAGTTAACAGTTAATTCTGCTTCTATGTTTATCTGCTAGACCTCGACTAAAGTATGTCCTGCACATGCGCGTCGGCGGCGAGGATCCTGTTGAGTTCAGCACACAGAGGTAAGATCACTGCAGTGATGATTCACTGTCATGGCTGTTCACTTGCCAGCCTATAATACTCTAAGTCTGGGGATAAACTACACTGACCTCGAACTACTTTTGAAATGTAACGTACATCAGGTGGCATTAAAAACATGTTGACATGGTGAACAACCGCACGTTAGGCTTTGTCATAATTCATGATTTCTAATGATTGCCTATTTTGATTTTTATTAGGATCTCTTTTAGTCCTGATTTGGACTAAGCTTCCAAGAGTCCTTTAAACATTAAAATACAATTTATAATCCAATCATATTTTCACATATAACATACTGTTACAAACGGACATAATACACTGACACATTGACCAGATAAATAATCTTAACAGTCTGAAAAGATAGATTGATTCCTTCATCTACCATAGTCCTGCACAACCTTCCAATTTTTTATATTTCAATGGTTCTAAAGTATTGTTTGAATTTATATATTGAAAGGTTTCTGGTTTGTTCAGATAAATTATTCAATTTCTTTATTGCTCTGAATCGAAATCTTCTTTTGCCTATTTTTCTTTTCTGTCTGGAAAACACACAAATGGTGGACAATCTATTCCTAGTATTTACTGAATGTCTGTCTCTTACCAACTGAATACTGTTATGAATGGAGTTCGTCCATTTTAAATGGTGTACATTGAGAAATAAAGTAAGCATGTTTTTTTTTTTTTTCAATTATCTTGTTGATTGATCACCAAATAAGAGCATTGTGCATGACTACAACAGAAGAACCATATCTTCACCTTAAAACAATCCTTGCTCCTTTGTTCTGGCCAATCTGCAGCCTCCTAATATCACTTGCTGGTGAATTTCCCCAGACCACAGAACAGTAGTTCACCTGACTCCCAATTAATGCTTGGGTTGTTTGCTGATCATGCATGCAGTTAATTATTTTATTTTTTATATAGATGAGTTATTTGAGAAGACCATGATAAACAGTTGTCTAGTTGCATCCCTAGTAGTTTGGTTTCTGCCACTTCCTCAATTTGTACTCCTCCATACTTAAATGTATCCCATGTTGTGTTGGCCGTTTCCTGGGGGAACATTGCTGTACCTGTTGAACCCATTGTATAAATTGTAGTATCATCTGCAAATATAGTGGCTTGGGTTTCAGATAAGGCATAAGGAAGGTCGTTGGTATATATTAAGTAAAGAAGTGGTCCAAGGCAGCTGCCCTGCGGTATCCCACAGTTTAAAGCATGAGGGGAAGAAAACAACGCATTAATATAGGAGGACTGTTTCCTGTCAGTTAGATATGACTGTACCCAGTTCAATGCTGCCTCCTTAAACCCATAATGCAATAATTGTGTCAAGATTTATTTAATGATCCACTAAATCAAATGCTGCACTAAAATGAACACACCCTCAAACCTGCCATTATCCATAGCATTGAGCCACTGGTCAGTCATGTCAACCGATGCAGTGGTAGTAGAATGGTTTCTGCGACAAGCATGCTGATTGGCTGTGATCTGGTCATTATTTTCCATATACTCCCATATTTGTCTACTCACAATACCCTCCAATATCTTACTGAGGGAAGGGAGTAGACTGATTGGTCGACTATTGACAGGAGTAATGGGTTCTTTGCTGAATTTCGGGATTGGACACAGTTTAGCATGCTTCCATACATTTGGAAATGTTCCTTTTTTCCAGTGACCAATTAAATATGTATTTCAGTGGAGCTGCAATCTGGGGAGCAGCATAGCAAAGTAAAAAATTGTCAGTAAGATCTAAATGGTTATTGTTCTCCCATCAACCTCTACACTAGATGGGCATGTGTGTTCATCAATTTCTAGTTTAGATTTGGCTGGTAAGACTTGCCATATTTATTTGAGAAAATGCCTCGCCAAGGTCATCATCAATCCATGGAGAGGGATGAGCCCCAACTGTACTCTTTCTTACTGGGGCATGATGGTCCATCACCTCAGTGAGCAAATCAATGAAACACTCTGTAGCGTAACTTAAACCATTAAGATAAATCAACTCCCAGGGTTCAGCAGCCAAATCATATTGAAATGGCTCATGATTAAATGTTTTAAAATGTCTCTTGACCACAATCCTTTGGGGTTTCTTTGGAACCTTGGTGTTCATGGTTATGGTCCCAATATTATGGTCTGTCAGCCCACTGGCATTGATCTGGCTTTGAAGCATCACAATGGTATTTTATAGGAGACCAGATCAACGGTCTGAACGGAGACCCAACTTAGTTGATGATCTAGTAATATCATGTTTCAAACCACAGCTCTCTGCATCGCTCATAAATGTAGTTCTATTTGAATTATGATCCTTCCAATTTATATTAAAATCACCCAATATAAATACATCTCTGTTACTCTCTGTGGCCTGGTCAAACCCAGTACATAAATCATCCAGATAGGACACCTTAGAGCTGGGAGGTCTATTCACACATCCTACCAATATGGGTGTCTGGTGAGGCAGATGTACTTGAGCCCATAGTGCCTCTATTTGACATGCATTAAGGCCATCCCTCCTCTTAAAAGGTATATGATTCTGGATGTACAGTGTTACACCCCCACCATTCCTGTCCCTACTAAGTAGACTTTATCCATGAATGGTAATTTGGTCATCATTTACAGATTCATGCAAATCCCTTTCGGTCAAAGCCCAAAAAATAATTTTATGGTTGTATGGTGTTTCTTTTGTACAGGATTGCCTTGTTCTCGGATTCAGCTGTATGCTTTGAGCAGACCTGGTTCTCGTGAAGTTCCCCTACCTCCCAGAGTCCGAGTGAGATCCTTCCATGAAACGGCAGTATGTTTTGCCGCTAAAGATGGAACCACCAAGGATGGATCCAGCGATGGTGGAAAGGTACACTTGATTCCACTGGATTATGACATATCTGTTTGCCGCTTTACAGAATGAATCACCCAGTGGTGACCAGCTTGGACCCAGATCTGTTAATGCTGTCTTGCAAACTCTTATGATCATTGCCAAACATGGCTTAACGTGGCAAGACCACTTGTTCCCAGATCTGTTTATGCTAAGTGGTGGCATCATAATTTAATGACTGAACTGAAGTTCAATTGACCCCATCTCTGGTGGTGACATCATAATTGACCCCATCTCTGGTGGTGACATCATAATTGACCCCATCTCTGGGGGTGACATCATAATTGACCCCATCTCTGGGGGTGACATCATAATTGACCCCATCTCTGGGGGTGACATCATAATTGACCCCATCTCTGGGGGTGACATCATAATTGACCCCATCTCTGGGGGTGACATCATAATTGACCCCATCTCTGGGGGTGACATCATAATTGACCCCATCTCTGGGGGTGACATCATAATTGACCCCATCTCTGGGGGTGACATCATAATTGACCCCATCTCTGGGGGTGACATCATAATTGACCCCATCTCTGGGGGTGACATCATAATTGACCCCATCTCTGGGGGTGACATCATAATTGACCCCATCTCTGGGGGGTGACATTATAATTGACCCCATCTCTGGGGGGTGACATTATAATTGACCCCATCTCTGGGGGGTGACATTATAATTGACCCCCATCTCTGGGGGATGACATTATAATTGACCCCCATCTCTGGGGGATGACATTATAATTGACCCCCATCTCTGGGGGATGACATTATAATTGACCCCCATCTCTGGGGGATGACATTATAATTGACCCCCATCTCTGGGGGATGACATCATAATTGACCCCCATCTCTGGGGGATGACATCATAATTGACCCCCATCTCTGGGGGTGACTAGACACAAGAATAGACGTTCTAATAAATTCACAGTGGTTTCAACAAGTGACAACAACATAGAAACAAGCTTCCTATGATAGAATGTCTCTCTATTGTGTCCATCAGAAGAACCTCAGTGAAGGAAAGAGACTTTCAGGCTCCTCTGGTGGATCAGGGAAGGGAGGTAACCAGCTGCACTGTCCCAAATGTGGAGACCCATGTACACATGTGGAGACCTTTGTATGTGAGTACCTTTTTAAAAAGAGAGGCTGTTTTTTCTAAAGATTCAAGTTGTAGAAAAAGCAGCCGTATGACTTGACACTACTATTTTATTAAATCAGTGACCGATAAGAGAAACATTTCAATATTTTTTTCAGCGTCAACACGTTTTGTGAAGTGTGAGAAATGCCATCACTTCTTCGTGGTGCTCTCTGAGACAGACTCTAAGACGGGTCAGAATAAGGAACCAGAGTCTGAGGCTGTCAAGATGGCCTTCACACAGAAACCTCCCCCGCCACCCAAAAAGGTACGAGCACCAAACAGGAACTGGTTCTTGTTTCTCCGGGTCTGTAGTTTCTATGATGTGGTTGTTCTCTTCAAACAGGAATTACTATGATAATGCTGCAGGTATACCTGGGGATCCCAAGTGGCGCAGCTTTCTAAGGCACTACAGACACCCTGGTTCGATTCCAGGCTGTATCACAACCGGCCATGATTGGGAGTCCCATAGGGTGGCACACAATTGGCCCAGCGTCGTCCGAGTTTGTCCGGTGTAGGCTGTCATTGTAAATAAGAATTTGTTCTTATAAATAAAGGTTACATTTTAAAACAAAAACAAAAATAATACAAATAAAACGCATTCCCTCTCTTCTGTGGAGGCACTGATGTTTTCTGTGGAGGCACTAAGCAAATTTCAGGTCTGCTGAGCACAAACTTAAACGTTGTGAATATTCTGTGCATCTTCCAGCATCTTCCAGCATCTTCCAGCATCTTCCAGCATCTTCCAGCGCCCATTTACTGTGAACACTGATGTTGTACTTGCTTTAAGTTACAGTGGCCAAGTAGCCTACCAGACAAACAAAATACAACACTGCCCCTTTAAGACAACAAATATATTTACCTGACTCTCTTTTCAAAGGTGTCTAGAAATGTACACATTTTGTGCTCTTGTAGAACTAGGCTAAATATCTTGCATAGTTGGTTTTGTTTCGGTATGTTGCGTTGTAAGTGGCTAATATTGCATTGATTTGATCCCAATTGCCACAGTAAAGGGAAACGTTGACAGTGTTAACAGGAAAACTAGAGCAGTGGTCACCATGCTTTTCTGAGGCAAGATCACTTTCTAAGACACAATGCAGGCAGAGATCTACCGCTCAGATTAGTTTTTAACATGACTTTAAAAAACTTAAGCCTATGCTACCTTAACCAATTAAAACCAGTTCTGTAGCAATGAGGTTTGTTCAGTAGGCTATAGGCCCAATACATTATCACTGCATATTGTCTTTGCTTGAATTGCCCTGCCAATGCATTGTAGGGTGGCAGGTAGCCTAGCGGTGAGAGCGTTGGGCCAGGAACCGAAAGGTCGAATACTCGAGCCGAAAAGGTGAAAACCTCTCTAACCCTAATTTGCTCCAGGGGCCGACCCTGTAGGTAGGCCGTCATTGTAAATAAGAATTTGGTCTTAACTGTCTTGCCTAGTTAAAATAAGATCATTATTAAAAAAATTTATTTAGGCTATTTTATCAACTGTAATAGAACCGTTGTTGTATTACTTGAGGCACAGCTGAGTGAGCATACATTTAAATAATTTGCTTTGTATTTTACTGGACTGAGGGTGCCTGCATCTAATGTTCAGTCTCAGCGGAGGGACCGACGGCGAAACTCTGGTCGCACCGGATTTATTTCTGCCTCATGAACAAATTTCATGTTGTTACTCCTATGAACAGAGAAAGTTAAATATTCCTTGATATTAAAAAAGACCCGAGCTGCTAATAATAACAATAATAACAACGCAAGCCTATAGATACACTGTCCTCTTCATTCATTAGGACATTTTTATAGTTTATTCAAAAGTGTTGAATACAAAGTGACATTGCTGAGTAATAACTTAAACATGAACTCACTCATGGTTGTAAATATTTTGAAATCTCACAGTATCTATATTTTATGCCTGCTTGCTATGTTACTGCAGACACTAATCTGAGCCATCCGATTTGCCAGCAGTAGGCCTATAGTGCACTTGATTTGCTCTCCGGCCCACCAGGAAGGCAGAGTTTGTACCTTCAGACACATGAAGCAGTAGAACATGGCAACAGTTCGCATAGCCGACGTGCAGTGCACCTGAATTGGGTGCACCTACCGCCAGCCCAAGGCGAATAAAACCAAAATAGGAACAATCATTTTTGGACAAAAGTTTCAGATTTGAGCTGCCCTTCAAATATACTTGTATTTTCGTCAAAAGAGCGATCAGGGTCCAGAGTAATGGCGAGGTCCTTCAGTTGAGACGACTGTACAACCATCAAGATTAATAGTCAGATCAAACAGAAGATCTTTGTTTCTTGGGACCTACAACTAGGATCTCTGTTTTGTCAGAGTTTAAAAGTAGAAATATGTGTCACCATCCACTTCCTTGTTTCTGAAACACAGGCTTCTATTTTTGATTACATTAAGCTCTATCTTAAACTCTGCATTGTTGGAAAAAGACCCATAAAGTAAGCTTTTCACTGTTCGTTCTACACCTGTTGTTTACGAAACATGTAGACATTTCTTTTTGGATTGATAATGTACCGTGAGTTTAAACTTTACTTAAAAAGCCTGGAGATACAATATAATGCATTATGAAACAGTTAAAAAGCCTGGAGATGCAGTATAATGCATTATGAAACAGTTAAAAAGCCTGGAGATGCAGTATAATGCATTATGAAACAGTTAAAAAGCCTGGAGATGCAGTATAATGCATTATGAAACAGTTAAAAAGCCTGGAGATGCAGTATAATGCATTATGAAACAGTTCCTTTATTGTTAGACTCACAATAATGTCTTATTGTAAATGTTAATGAACCTGTCTTCCAGATCTATGCCTACCTGGACAAGTACGTAGTGGGTCAGTCCTATGCGAAGAAGGTTCTGGCGGTGGCTGTTTATAATCACTACAAGAGAATCTACAACAACATCCCTGCTGGGAGCAGACAGGTGGAGGTGGAGAAACAGGCCTCGCTCACACCACGAGGTCAGTACAGTCTACTGTTAGTTAGAAACAGGCCTCGCTCACACCGAGGTCAGTACAGTCTACTGTTAGTTAGAAACAGGCCTCGCTCACACCACGAGGTCAGTACAGTCTACTGTTAGTTAGAAACAGGCCTCGCTCACACCACGAGGTCAGTACAGTCTACTGTTAGTTAGAAACAGGCCTCGCTCACACCACGAGGTCAGTACAGTCTACTGTTAGTTAGAAACAGGCCTCGCTCACACCACGAGGTCAGTACAGTCTACTGTTAGTTAGAAACAGGCCTCGCTCACACCACGAGGTCAGTACAGTCTACTGTTAGTTAGAAACAGGCCTCGCTCACACCACGAGGTCAGTACAGTCTACTGTTAGTTAGAAACAGGCCTCGCTCACACCGAGGTCAGTACAGTCTACTGTTAGTTAGAAACAGGCCTCGCTCACACCACGAGGTCCGTACAGTCTACTGTTAGTTAGAAACAGGCCTCGCTCACACCACGAGGTCAGTACAGTCTACTGTTAGTTAGAAACAGGCCTCGCTCACACCACGAGGTCCGTACAGTCTACTGTTAGTTAGAAACAGGCCTCGCTCACACCACGAGGTCCGTACAGTCTACTGTTAGTTAGAAACATACTATCTAGGTAAATAGTAGGGTCGGCAGCCCACTGCTAATAACGCCTCATGGTGCTCTCGTCTGTTCAGTCCTCTTCAGGTGTCAGTCGCCTCATGGTGCTCTCGTCTGTTCAGTCCTCTTCAGGTGTCAGTCGCCTCATGGTGCTCTCGTCTGTTCAGTCCTCTTCAGGTGTCAGTCGCCTCATGGTGCTCTCGTCTGTTCAGTCCTCTTCAGGTGTCAGTCGCCTCATGGTGCTCTCGTCTGTTCAGTCCTCTTCAGGTGTCAGTCGCCTCATGGTGCTCTCGTCTGTTCAGTCCTCTTCAGGTGTCAGTCGCCTCATGGTGCTCTCGTCTGTTCAGTCCTCTTCAGGTGTCAGTCGCCTCATGGTGCTCTCGTCTGTTCAGTCCTCTTCAGGTGTCAGTCGCCTCATGGTGCTCTCGTCTGTTCAGTCCTCTTCAGGTGTCAGTCGCCTCATGGTGCTCTCGTCTGTTCAGTCCTCTTCAGGTGTCAGTCGCCTCATGGTGCTCTCGTCTGTTCAGTCCTCTTCAGGTGTCAGTCGCCTCATGGTGCTCTCGTCTGTTCAGTCCTCTTCAGGTGTCAGTCGCCTCATGGTGCTCTCGTCTGTATAATTTGGCATTTGTTCAATGATTTACTTGACGGTTTAAGAGGATGATGATAATGGATTTAACAAGATAACAGGGTGATTACAAACAACAAGTGTGGAATCTGATTCTTCCTTGCAGAACTAGTGATAATGTGTTAGTCTGGCAGTGATAATGTGTTAGTCTGGCAGTGATAATGTGTTAGTCTGGCAGTGATCATGTTGATTTGAGTACTTTGTCATTTTCTGTAGAGCTAGAGATGAGAAGACGGGAGGATGAGTACAGATTCACAAGTAAGTGATTTGATTGGTCCTCCTTACATAGCTTCGTATCATTGGTTATTTTAAACAGTCACTTTTTGATTGGAGCATTCAGTTTTTTGTATTTTTTTATTTTCAAGATTTGCACAAATGCTAAAGTTTACAGACAAATTTCTTGTCAATTACTTATTGTTTTTGTGTGTTGGATAAAAAAAAAATTGTATCCTAAACTTTCACACCTGATTCAACTAGTCATCCATCCTTAGACTAACTAAATCAGGTGTGGCAGTTTCCGGTTTAAACAAAAATGTGAAACATCAGGGGAGCGCCGAGGAGCCCCATGCTCTAACAACTGAGCCACAGGGGAAGCCCATATAAAGTATTTTAAATATTTATTTAATGCTCCACACTAGCTCCCAGCAGAGCAGGTATATTTTTAGATTGAACTTGGACCTATTGCAGCGATGCAGTTGGCAGCGCCACAGATACTGGATACTTCACATTATAACTAGAGAGCCTAGATTATGCAATATCATGCCTGGAGAACTGAAAATGCAAGACACAAACGTGTTATACACAGAGTGTACAAAACATTGATAACACCTTCCTAATATTGAGTTGACATTTGGCAAGAGCAAAAACAGGTCTGCGACCAGGCTAGTATTCACCACTGTCCTGCTGCCAAATCTGAACCCAAATACAGTGGGGAGAACAAGTATTTGATACACTGCCGATTTTGCAGGTTTTCCCACTTACAAAGCACGTAGAAGTCTGTAATTTTTATCATAGGTACTCTTCAACTGTGAGTGACGGAATCTAAAACAAAAATCCAGAAAATCACATTGTATGATTTTTTAATAATTAATTAGCATTTTATTGCATGACATAAGTATTTGATACATCAGAAAAGCAGAACTTAATATTTGGTACAGAAACTTTTCTTTGCAATTACAGAGAACATACGTTTCCTGTAGTTCTTGATCAGGTTTGCACACACTGTAGCAGGGATTTTGGCCCACTCCTCCATACAGACCTTCTCCAGATCCTTCAGGTTTCGGGGCTGTCGCTGGGCAATACGGACTTTCAGCTCCCTCCAAAGATTTTCTATTGGGTTCAGGTCTGGAGACTGGATAGGCCACTCCAGGACCTTGAGATGCTTCTCACGGATCCACTCCTTAGTTGCCCTGGCTGTGTGTTTCGGGTCGTTGTCATGCTGGAAGATCCAGCCACGACCCATCTTCAATGCTCTTACTGAGGGAAGGAGGTTGTTGGCCAAGATCTCACGATACATGGCCCCATCCATCCTCCCCTCAATACGGTGCAGTCGTCCTGTCCCCTTTGCAGAAAAGCATCCCCAAAGAATGTTTCCACCTCCATGCTTCACGGTTGGGATGGTGTTCTTGGGGTTGTACTCATCCTTCTTCTTCCTCCAAACACGGCGAGTGGAGTTTAGGCCAAAAAGCTCTATTTTTGTCTCATCAGACCACATGACCTTCTCCCATTCCTCCTCTGGATCATCCAGATGGTCATTGGCAAACTTCAGACGGGCCTGGACATGCGCTGGCTTGAGCAGGGGGACCTTGCGTGCTCTGCAGGATTTTAATCCATGACGGCGTAGTGTGTTACTAATGGTTTTCTTTGAGACTGTGGTCCCAGCTCTCTTCAGGTCATTGACCAGGTCCTGCCGTGTAGTTCTGGGCTGATCCCTCACCTTCCTCATGATCATTGATGCCCCACGAGGTGAGATCTTGCATGGTGCCCCAGACCGAGGGAGATTGACCGTCATCTTGAACTTCTTCCATTTTCTAATAATTGCGCCAACAGTTGTTGCCTTCTCACCAAGCTGCTTGCCTATTGTCCTGTAGCCCATCCCAGCCTTGTGCAGGTCTACAATTTTATCCCTGGTGTCCTTACACAGCTCTCTGGTCTTGGCCATTGTGGAGAGGTTGGAGTCTGTTTGATTGAGTGTGTGGACAGGTGTCTTTTATACAGGTAACGAGTTCAAACAGGTGCAGTTAATACAGGTAATGAGTGGAGAACAGGAGGGCTTCTTAAAGAAAAACTAACAGGTCTGTGAGAGCCGGAATTCTTACTGGTTGGTAGGTGATCAAATACTTATGTCATGCAATAAAATGCAAATTAATTATTTAAAAATCATACAATGTGATTTTCTGGATTTCAGACCTCTACATGCTTTGTAAGTAGGAAAACCTGCAAAATCGGCAGTGTATCAAATACTTGTTCTCCCTACTGTACACAAAATGTCTGTTTTGTTTACATTTGTCATTGTAGAACTCCTTCAGATAGCAGGGATCAGTCCCCATGGCAATGCTCTGGGAGCTTCCATGCAGCAGCAGGCCACTCAGCAGGCTCCTCAGGAGAGGAGGGGCGGGGACGTGTTAGACTCCACCCACACTGACATCAAACTGGAGAAGAGCAACATCGTGCTGCTAGGCCCCACAGGATCGGGTTAGTATACTAATAATGTATTCACTACATGTGGCAAATAAACAACTAACTGCTCTGAAATATATCCTTGTATAATGTCCATTTTTTAAATATTACTCACTATATTTCCCAGGCAAGACGTTGTTGGCCCAGACCCTGGCCAAGTGTCTAGATGTACCCTTTACCATCTGTGATTGTACCACCTTGACCCAGGCTGGCTATGTGGGGGAGGACATCGAGTCTGTTATCGCCAAGCTGCTGCAGGATGCCAACTACTCTGTGGATAAAGCACAGCAAGGTGGGTCACAAACTCTGTTTTCTGCTTCTCCAGGACTTCAATAGATCTGTTATGGTTTTCATTCATTTAATTTTTATTTTGTATTGAACTGGGCAAGTCAGTCCCCATGGTCAGTCCCCATGGTCAGTCCCCATGGTCAGTCCCCATGGTCAGTCCCCATGGTCAGTCCCCATGGTCAGTCCCCATGGTCAGTCCCCATGGCTGTACAGTACTTTGTAACTTGTAAGTAGTCTGATGCAGGGAATTTATTTGTTTTTTTTGCGGATGAGAATTCACTATTCTCTTGTGGTTCAAATAAACAAGACAATCCTTTATTTTATTTAACTAGGCAAGTTGGTTAAGAACAAATTCTTATTTATAATGACGGCCTAGACCGGCCAAACTCCGACGACGCTGGGCTAAACATTATTCATGTTGATCTTAAACTCTATAAGCCCTCTATGTACAACATCTACAGTATATCTGTTCAATATAATGACCACTATCTCACTAAGATGTGGTTCAATGTTGATGTTGTGTCACTGGCGTAGACACAATATCCCATAATGTCAAAGTGACTACCTCATCTCTGTACCACACATACAATAATCTGTGAGATCCCTCAGTCGAGCAATGAATTTCAAACACAGATTCAACCACAAAGAAGGGCACCTATTGGTAGATGGTAAAACATTTTTAAAAAGTAGACGTTGAATATCCCTTTGACCGTGGTTAAGTTGTTAATTACACTTTGGATGGTGTATCAATACACCCAGTCAGTACAAAAATACAGGTGTCCTTCCTAACTCTGTTGTCGGAGAGGAAGGAAACCGCTCAGGGATTTCACCAGTTTTCCTCAGGAGAAAACTCAGGATGGATCAACAACATTGTAGATACTTTACAATACTAACCTGATGACAGAGTGAAAAGAAGGAAGCCTGGACATAAAAACAATATTCCAAAGCATGCATCCTGTTTGGAACAAGCATGCATCCTGTTTGGAACAAGCATGCATCCTGTTTGGAACAAGCATGCATCCTGTTTGGAACAAGGCATTAAAGTAATAATTCAAGAAATTAACTTTGTCCTGAATACAAATCATTTTGTTTGGGGCAAATCCAACAACACATCACTGAGTATCACTCTTCATATCTTCATATTTTCAAGTATAGTGGTGGCTGCATCATGTTATGGGTATGCTTGTCATCGGCAAGGACTAGGGAGTTTTTTTGAATAAAAATAAACGGAATAGAGCTAAGCACAGGCAAAATCCTGGAGGAAAACCTGGTCTGATTTCCACCAGACACTGGGAGATGAATTCACCTTTCAGCAGGACAAAAACCTAAAACACAAGGCCAAATATACACTGGAGTTGCTTATCAAGAATACATTAAATGTTCCTGAGTGGTCTAGTTACAGTTTTGACTTAAATCAGTTATAAAATCTATGAAAAGACTTAAATGGCTTGTTTCAGAGCTTAAAGAATAAAAAAAAAAAAAAAGGTGATTCTAACATGTATTGACTCAGGGGTGTGAATACTTATGTAAATAAGATATTTCTGTATTTAATTTTCAATAAATGTGCGAAGATTTCTAAAAACATGTTTTCACTTTGTCATTATGGTGTGTAGATCGGTGAGAGGAAATTCAGGCTGTAACACAAAAAATGTGTAATAAGTCAAGGGGTGTGAATACTTTCTGAAGGCGCTGTAGTCGTTTTACCTGCCTTAGTTGAATGTAAATGTCTCCCTGTCCAGGCATTGTGTTTCTGGATGAGGTGGATAAGATCGGCAGTGTTCCTGGAATCCACCAGCTCAGAGACGTAGGAGGAGAAGGAGTACAGCAGGCCAGTACTCAACACAAGTCTACCTTATTAGCACAAGCTTAGGGAAGTAATTCAACTTTACAGTAGTGTCCAGCCATTCACTGAGTATACAAAACATTAAGAACACCTGCTCTTTCCATGACAGACCGACCAGGTGAAGGAATAAGGGTGATCCCTTATTGATGTCACCTGTTGAATCCACTTCAATCAGTGTAGATGAAGGGGAGGAGTCAGGTTAACGAAGGATTTTCAAGCCTTGAGACAATTGAGACATAGATTGTGCTCAACACCTTGTCGAGCCCATCCCCCGACAAATGTAGGCTGTTCTGATGGCAAAAGGGGGTGCAGCTCCATATTAGTAAGGTGTTCCTCATGTTTGCTAAACGTATTGTACAGAAACATTTGTACGCCTGATTTGTATCCATTAGGAAAGTCTTTCTCATGCAGCATGCGGATGGCTATTCACATAGCAGACATGACATACTTGACTTACTTACTTAGGCCCAGCACCCCATGAAGAGCATGACAGCATAATAATGGACATCGCAATTCAGTGTTATAGCTGGGTGGTGTTAGTGATGTCAATGTGTGTTTGTAGGGCAAACTACCTTGTTGTAGAACAGATCATCAGCTACGTTCAGCCGCGGGACTGTTTTGTTTAGTTAATGGTCGGAACATAATTACAAATACTTTGTAGACTGCAAATTGACCGCAAGAAGCCCAAACAGAGATGCTTGACTAAAAGTTTATCATTTCAAACCTTGCTTACATTTGTATGTGATCATGTGTTTCTCTATGCGTGGGAATAATTGAACAGATTTCTTAGATTAAAATAATTTGTAGCTGATTTCCTGGTTCTGCCCTGTTGTTGAGTGTAACCTGATGGGATGGGAGATATTGGTGATTGACGTCTGTGTTTTTTTAATGTAGGGCCTGCTGAAACTCCTGGAGGGCACGATAGTGAACGTCCCAGAGAAGAACTCCAGGAAGCTGAGAGGAGAGACTGTGCAGGTGGACACCACTAACATCCTGTTCGTAGCGTCAGGAGCCTTCAACGGACTCGACAGAATCGTCAGCAGAAGGAAGAATGAAAAGGTTAGCAAGAAAAACATTTTTTTTTTACTCTTTGTATCGACCCAGAACTGTAAAACGGCTGCAGTCCTTTAACTATTGATTCTGTTCACTGGTTTTACAAAGAGACTCGGTCAGTAGAGTATCTCTAATCTGAGAAAACCAGTCCGTATCTGGTGTGACCACCATTTGCCTCATACGACACATCTCCTTCGCATAGTTGATCAGCCTGTTGATTGTGGCCTGTGGAATGTTGTCCCACTCATCTTCAATGGCTGTGTGAAGTTGCTGGATATTGTCGGAAACTGGAACATGCTGTCGTACATGTCGATCCAGAGCATCCCAAACATGCTCAATGGGTGACCGGTGAGTATGCAGGCCATGGAAGAACTGGGAAATGTTCAGCTTCCAGGAGTTGTGTACAGATCCTTGCGACATGGGGCCGTGCATTATCATACTGAAACATGAGGTGATGGCGGCAGATGAATGGCTCGACAATGGGCCTTGATCTCGTCACGGTATCTCTGTGCATTCAAATTGCCATTGATAAAATTTCATTTTGTTTGTTGTCCGTAGCTTATGCCTGCCCATACCATAACCACCATGGGGCAATCTGTTCACAACGTTGACATCCGTAAGCCACTCGCCCACACAACGCTGTAGATGCTGTCTGCCATCGGCCCGGTACAGTTAAAACCGGGACTCATCCGTGAAGAGCACACTCCTCCAGTGTGCCAGTGGCCATCGAAGGTGAGCATTTGCCCACTGAAGTCAGTTACGACGCCTAAACTGTCAGGTCATGACAGTTAGGTAAGGACGACGAGGTTGGTTGTGCAAACCCACTGTTTCATCAGCTGTCCGAGTGGCTGGTCTCAGACGTTCCCGCAGGTGAAGAAGCTGGATGTGGAGGTCCTGGGCTGGCGTGGTTACATATGATCTGCGGTTGTGAGGCCGGTTGGAAGTACTTCCAAATTATATAAAATGACGTTGGAGGCGGCTTATGGTAGAGAAATTAACATTCAATACTCTGGAGTCAACAGCTCTGGAGTCTGGAGTCAACAGCTCTGGAGTCTGGAGTCAACAGCTCTGGAGTCTGGAGTCAACAGCTCTGGAGTCTGGAGTCAAAAGCTCTGGAGTCTGGAGTCAACAGCTCTGGAGTCTGGAGTCAACAGCTCTGGAGTCTGGAGTCAACAGCTCTGGAGTCTGGAGTCAACAGCTCTGGAGTCTGGAGTCAACAGCTCTGGAGTCTGGAGTCAACAGCTCTGGAGTCTGGAGTCAAAAGCTCTGGAGTCTGGAGTCAACAGCTCTGGAGTCTGGAGTCAACAGCTCTGGAGTCTGGAGTCAGCATGTCAGTTGCATGTTCCCTCAACTTGACACATCTGTGGCATTGTGTTGTGTGACACAACTGCACATTTTATAGTGGACTTTTATTGTCCCCAGCACAAGGTGCACCTGTGTAATGATCATGCTGTTTAATCGGCTTCTTGATATGCCACACCTGTGGATGGATTATCTTGGTAATGGAGAAATGCTCACTAACAGGGATGTAAACTCATTTGTGCACAAAATTTGAGAGAAATACGTTTTTTGTGCTTATGGAACATTTCTGGGATATTTTATTTCAGCTCATGAAACATGGGACCAACACTTTACATGTTGCATTTATATTTTTGTTCATTATAAAATGAAGTTTGTTTTAACTTCATTCTTTGTAATCAAAGTAAATGTAAACAAACACTATATATATCCTCAAAATATGGTTAAACTATGTGTGACATCATAGATGGTCAGTCCTTGCATCCACAGCTCTGTCTATGAATCTGAGAGTGGGTACATTTCTCCTTCCCCATTACTCTGCTTTTTACTGAAACAACAGGGACGGGTAGTACACTTAGTTTTTGTTCAACTGCTGATTACTGCTTTAATATAGTATTTCATCAATGGAACATGACGGTCTAGGTCTGCCTCTCCAGATGACCGGTGCTTTAGACCAGGTGTTTTCCTGAACCCTCTCCTCCCTGTGCAGTACCTGTTGTTACCTGCTACCAACTCATCTAATTCTCCTCTTTTTTTCTTCTAGTACCTAGGCTTCGGCACACCCTCCAACATGGGTAAAGGTCGCCGTGCGGCGGCAGCAGCCGACCAGGCTAACAGCAGTGAACAGACAGACACGGTGGCAGAGCTTGAGGAGAAGGACCGGCTGCTGAAGCTCGTGGAGGCCCGGGACCTCATTGAGTTTGGGATGATCCCGGAGTTTGTAGGGCGTCTGCCAGTGGTGGTGCCTCTACACAGTCTGGATGAAAATACTCTGGTCCGTATCCTGACAGAACCACGCAACGCTGTCATACCCCAGTACCAGGCCCTGTTCAGCATGGACAAGGTTAGTAGTAGTAACTATGTTAACCTTACATGAAGTAAAGTTGTGGGGATTGCTTTAGCCCTTTAAAAGTATTTTTGTGGTAGTGAAAAGTTTTAAAGTTTCACTTGACTTTTTAAAGCAAAGCAGTTGCATACACTGAGTGTCCAAAACATTAGGAACACCTGGCCCATATTGACTCTAATGCTTCCCACATTTGTGTTAAGTTGGCTGGATGTCCTTTGGGTGGTGGACCATTTTTGATACACTGTAAAATGTTTATAGTGAAAAGCCCAGCAGCATTGCAGTTCATGACACTCAAACCAGTGCGCCTGGCACCTAATACAGTATTATGCACAATCCATGTCAATTATCTCAAGGCTAAAACATCCTTAATCCTGTCTACACTGACTAAAGATTTAACAGGTGACATCAATAAGGGATCATAGCCTTCACCTGGTCAGTCTCATGGAAAGAACAGGTGTTTTTATTGTTTTGTGCACTCGGTGTGTAGTCAAAGTGAAATGTAGTAAAATAATTGGTCTGATTACTTTGATAGACTATATTAACATTTACTTTGGATTGTGGGGCAGTTAGATCACAGAAATGTCTAAACAACAGGTCTGCTGTCAGGAGATGGGAATATAAGGCAGGATCATGTGGACAACACAACCTTGAATCATTCATGCTGTAGTTTTTAGATAAATATATGTATGATTTACTTTTGGAAAACATTGTCAATTATTTGAGTTGAATGATGTAATGATCAAACAGGAAACTCACAGGTCTGCTGTACAAAGTCAGAAACGTTATTATAGAGAGAAATATGATGGTGCATCTAGTGATATTTGTAGTTGTAGAACAATGTAGAGTAGATTTGTATGTAGAACTACTGATAGCTAGCTGTAGTTCTATCTGATAGGCTAACGGTGATCACCATTTCAGCTTGAATACAGTGAAGTAGAGGAAGATGTTATACACTGTTATACAGTTTCTGTCTAACCTGTTGAGAAAGGGGTCAGAAGTTTGAAAGAAAAGAAAAGACTACCCATGCCGGCGACGTTCAGGCCCCGCCCTACCCATGCCGGCGACGTTCAGGCCCCGCCCTACCCATGCCGGCGACGTTCAGGCCCCGCCCTACCCATGCCGGCGACGTTCAGGCCCCGCCCTACCCATGCCGGCGACGTTCAGATTTGAATAGCAGAGAAGGAGAGGAAAATTTCATACGCTCTTTTGTCTAAGTTGTTGCAAAGTGGTCAGAAGTTGCATTTCTAGTGAATGGGATGTTGGAATGTCATCATGGACATCATATTGAAGAAAAAGTATAGAAGGTAGTGGTGGTGGTGGTAGTCTCGGTACCAGGCCTGGTTCAGCATGGACAAGGTGAGGAAGGAAAGGCCTTTCTCAGGACTGGAAGTATAGAAGGTAGTGGTGGTGGTAGTAGTCTCGGTACCAGGCCTGGTTCAGCATGGACAAGGTGAGGAAGGAAAGGCCTTTCTTAGGACTGTAAGAACATTTCTACTGCTGAGAATCTACTAGCTACATACAGGACTGCTGGCTACTTAGCAGACACAAACTAGACCGATTTTAATATTGTTGTGTTTAGTCTAGCCCAGATCTTTGGATGTGCATATCACATTCACTCTGCCTGTGTCTCGGTTCCTGTTTGACCTCTGTGTTCCTCTCTGTGATTGTGTTCCAGTGTGAACTGAATGTAACCACAGATGCTCTGAGGGCCATCGCCAGGCTGGCTCTGGAGAGGAAGACAGGAGCCCGTGGCCTGAGGTCCATCATGGTCAGTCAATACAAAGTGCTCAGTTCCTATAAATTCGGTATTTGAGTCTGATTAGCGGTAACAATATACACAAAATGGATTCAGATTGACCATCAGCAACTAAGTGATATTTCTAGAGTGACTGTGACAGTACTGTTTCAGTTTTCTGACACTGCTGTGTGAAATCTCTTTTAATCCAGGAGAAGCTTCTTCTGGAGCCCATGTTCGAGGTGCCGTGTTCAGACATCATGGCTGTAGAGTTAACCAAGGACGTTGTCCAGGGCAAAACAGAACCACAATACGTCAGGTTAGTCAGCACCTGTTCTTATTGTCACCTGGCTTAGTGTCTGGGTTTAGACACTAACCCTACCAGTAATACTGACCCTCCTCTCGCTCTCTGCCTCTGCTAGGGTTGCACATTTTGGGGAATATTCAGAGTTGGAAACTTTCCATGGAAATATATGCAAATTAATATTAATACCATTTAAATGTAATGTTTTTTGCATTGGATATATTTACCATATCATCTGGAGACAGAAACATAAACCTTTTACCTTCATAAGTAGACATATTTGCAAATGATTAAATCCTTCCAATAGAAATACAAAATTAAACTATTTAGTTACGAATTTAACTTTAAATGAGTTGATGATTTCACTGAACAACAAAATAAAGGGAATATTGAATGATCCCCAATGATCCATCGAATCTCCCAAGAACGTTTTAACTTACATCTGTAAAACTAAAGCTTTGGTTGTCTTCCTCTTAGGCTTCCATGTCTTCTCCCTGGACCTCCTCAATGTCCACCAATGTCAATGTCTTGAACATCAGACTCTGAGACCTCATCTTCACTGTCACTTTCCAACCTGGTTGAGGATGGCTCGTTGTCAGGCTCAAAAAGCCTCAAATTTGCCCGGATGGCCACCAATTTTTCAACCCTTGTATTGGTCAGCCTGTTGGGTGCTTCGGTGTGTGTGTTCCCAAACAAGGACCAGTTGTACTCTGAGGCGGCTGATGTTGGTGGGATTTGGAGGATGATGGAGGCAACAGGGGAAAGAGCCTCAGATCCACAAAGTCCCTTCCACCAGGTGGCTGATGAGATATGTTGGCACGACTGCCATATTGCATCTCCATCCCAAAGCCCTTGCTTGGAAGTGTACTTCGCCAGACTGCCAAGAACCATCCAGGCCAAGGTGGCAAGACATAGTAGTGACGACGCCTTGGTGATCTCTGCACCAGACAGGATGCTCTTGCCAGCATACTTGGGGTCCAACATGTATGCTGCGGTGTGTATGGCCTTCAGGCAGAAGTCTTCACGCTTTTTGATGTATTTCAGAACTGCAGTTTCCTCTGCTGGGAACAACAGTGAAGTGAGCAGGGCAGTATGGATTTCTTCTCTTACATCTGCAAGCAGAGTCTGAACATCAGACATTGTCTCCCTCAATCCGTGCAATGGCTACTGCTATAGATTTCAGGCTGCTTACCACTCTCTCCCAAAATACATCATCCAGGAGGATCGTTTTGATTGGGCTGTCCATATCGGCAGACTGTGATATGGCCATTTCTTGGAGAGTCTCCTTCCCCTCCAGGAGACTGTCAAACATTATAACAACACCACCCCAATGGGTGTTGCTGGGTGGCTCGCTTGGTGAGGTAGATTGCTGCTATAACTTGATGACCCTTCACATACCTAACCATTTCCTTGGCTCTCTTGTAGAGTGTATCCATTGTTTTCAGTGTCTTGATGTCCTTGAGGAGCAGATTCAATGCATGAGCAGCACAGCCAATGGGTGTGATGTGAGGGTAGGACTCCTCCACTTTAGACCAAGCAGCCTTCATGTTCGCAGCATTGTCTGTCACCAGTACAAATACCTTCTGTGGTCCAAGGTCATTGATGACTGACTTCAGCTCATCTGCAATGTAGAGACCGGTGTGTCTGTTGTCCCTTGTGTCTGTGCTCTTGTAGAATACTGGCTGAGGGGTGGAGATGATGTAGTTAATTATTCCTTGCCCATGAACATTCAACCACCCATCAGAGATGATTGCAATACAGTTTGCTTTCTCTATGATTTGCTTGACCTTCACTTGAACTCTGTTGAACTCTGCATCCAGCAAATGAGTAGATAAAGCATGTCTGGTTGGAGGGGTGTACGCTGGGTGAAGAACATTCAGAAATCTCTTCCAATACACATTGCCTGTGAGCATCAGAGGTGAACCAGTTGCACACACAGCTCGAGCAAGACATTCATCAGCATTTCTCTGACTACGTTCCTCCATTGAGTCAAAAACTTCTGATTCCAGGAGGACCATGACCAACTCCTTTTTAAGATAAATGTTTTAAAATAACTTGCATGGAAACAGGTGAATTAACACTTCTCAGTTAGCAGGCTCAAGCAAGCTAAAACCCACATGGTAGCAAAAACTAACTAGCAGAAATTAACAAGAGAAAAATGATTTAAACACACTTTGCTGTAGGCTACTATTCACTAGTTAACAAAAAATTGTGTATGTCATATCAAATATATTCACCGCACCCAGTATTGTAATCCAAACTTACTAGAAAGCATGTAGTCCTTGTCTCAGACAGTGTAGTAGTGTGGGGCTCAATAGCATCTCAATAGTGTGCAAGATCTTGAGAATCAGCTGTACATGTGATGGAAGAATGCACTGTGCATGCAGAGGGTTGCAGTTACATTTGAATTGGGGATAGTTTAACCCTAATATGCCACAAGACCTAGAATTGCCTTATGTGTATCCCACAAAAAAGGTTCACTGTTATAAGCTAACTTTCTTTTGATGAATTTATGTAAAATTCCAGGGCTTAACTTCCCATGGAAAATAACTAACCCTACCACTAACACTGACCCTCTCAGTATTCTCCATAACTAACCCTACCACTAACACTGACCCTCTCAGTATTCTCCATAACTAACCCTACCACTAACACTGACCCTCTCAGTATTCTCCATAACTAACCCTACCACTAACACTGACCCTCTCAGTATTCTCCATAACTAACCCTACCACTAACACTGACCCTCTCAGTATTCTCCATAACTAACCCTAAGAGTGTCTGCTGAATGACTAAGATGAGATGTAAATATATTTCCAGGGCTCCAGCGAAGGATGCAGCAGAGGAAGAGTATGACTCTGGTATTGAAGAGGAGAACTGGCCCAGACAGGTGGACGCAGCAGCCAACAACTGATCTGATCCCCGTGTCCTGTCTTCACTGTCACTCATTTCAAGAACTGCAACATAATCTACACAGTGTAATCTAGAATCATTAGAACACCTTCTACAACCTTTGGAAGCCAGTTGTGGGTTCCTGGAATTCCAGTCCCTGAAACCCCTACAGGCCCTGGAGGCCACTACTGAAACTACAACACAATGAAACTTTCTTCACCTTTCTCTTTCTCTCTGTCTTTCCATAATGAACAAGGATGTGAGATCTGTAAATACCTTTTTGGTCCTGTGAATCAGATCAGGTAATTCTTTAGTTATACATGAAGGGCCTTTTATAGTATATATATTTTCCATCTTTGGGGATTGCCTTTTATCTATCTTAATAGAGTGCAATTTGTTTTATTCAAAATTATTTGAATAGGTGATTGTGTTGTGGTGATGGCAGGTTGAAATGCCAAAGGAAACCAATATAACATGAATGGGACACTATATTGTACACTTGAAGACCTAGCCAGTGCTTGGAATGTTCCATTTTAGTATTTTCAATGTTACATAACAATATACAACTAATGCCCTGACTGTCACCGGCAGACCTAGGTTCAAGTACTATTTGAAATTGTTACAAATACTTTGCCACTTGCTTTAGCCTACCTGAAGTGCCAGGTAGGTGGGGTTCACACTGTTGAAACTATTTTATTGATTACATTGCGCCAGGAAAGCTTAATCAAGCCTAGCTAAAGAATTGAATGTAGTATCTGAATCCAGGTCTGGTCACCGGCGCGTGATATTCCATGATGATCACATTATTGTGATGTTTTTCTATGGAGTTAAATGACTGCCAACATTCTGGCACTAATTTCACTCCATATCTCTTCTTATCCACCATTGTACTAATGGTTTTCATAATGAACACAACTGAGCTGTATATGTTGCTATTAAGCATCTTAGAGTTCAAGTTTATGATCTTGTATCACAGGAACACACGTGTAAAGTGATTAGGAAAACATTGGTGTACTACACACCGTACACCAGCACTCTAAACAGTACGGGGATGTGTCCAAAATGGTGCCCTATTCGACTAGGGCCTCTGGTCAAACGTAGTGCACTATATAGGGAGTAAGGTACCATTTCAGACGCAGACCAGTTGACTAGTAGTGACCTACTAGAATGGTTATTTCTGTACTGTTGTAATCCCCATAAACCCATTATCTACTGGGAACGTATGTCTGCTCTCTAACCTCACAGGAAAACCGTTAGATACATTTCAAGCAAGGCAAGAAGGTTTGAGCTGCTGATCCAGGACCAGATCCCACTTGTCCATATAATAGTATTCATTGTGGTCTAAAAGGCTAAACTGGTCCTAGATCAGCAGTCTTGCTCTGGGTCACCTTACTAAAGGCAATTAAGTATTTACTACTTCCATGCTGTTCAATGTCCTGGTGATGCTGTATGTGGTCTAATAATGAGGTTTCTACCTTGTCAGTTCAACGCTCTTCTCAAAGGTAAATGATAACATGTAAAACACCCCAAAGTTGTGAAAAAATCTCCATGTATTGATGTGGTTGTTGAAATAAAATGTATATATCTAACTATCAATGTAGATTGTTTAAAAGCTTATTTGTACTTTTTTGTTCATGCTCTACTTGCAATGCCATGTGGCACCACTGAGGGGCAGCATGACTACCATGGCTCTTCCTCCACATGTTAGAGAGAAGAGCTGGCCATGCAGTGCTTGTGCAATCTGTGTTGTACAACATGTTCCTGTTTCTCAACTCATCAGAATTTCCCTTCGGCCTCCCTGTTACTTTTCAGGAAGACACACAGCCAAGACCTGGAGGTTATAGGTAGATGGGTTTCTGTCCCAGACTTGCCTATAGTTCTGTTCAATGGAGATTATGGGAAACCAGCCAATATTGTGTTATACTGAGAATCTCTTTAATCTATGTTGAATTCCTGTAAATCTTAAAAGCTCTCAAATAGCATTTTCTTTAATTTGATCAGGGAGTCATACTGACACCCAAGACCTCTTTAACAAATGAGCCCTGAATTACAGAAATCAAAATATACATCAAATGCAATAAAAAAAAAAAAAAATAATAAAAAGCAAAGACATGGATCAGTCCATCAGTTTTATGAATCGGCCTAGATGCACCAAAACATCACATTTGGAAGACTTTATGTTCCTTAAATAAGGTGCAAAAATACTAAGTGGATATACCTAACTCAATGCACATAAGTCTAACAGGCTGGTTAAATTAGAATAGTTACAAAAGAGATCTAACATGTACCTCATGGATATACTTCATAGGTAGACACCATAGATATACCTCATGGATATACTTCATAGGGAGACACCATAGATATACCTCATGGATATACTTCATAGGTAGACACCATAGATATACCTCATGGATATACTTCATAGGTAGACACCATAGATATACCTCATGGATATACTTCATAGGTAGACACCATAGATATACCTCATGGATATACTTCATAGGGAGACACCATAGATATACCTCATGGATATACTTCATAGGTAGACACCATAGATATACCTCATGGATATACTTCATAGGTAGACACCATAGATATACCTCATGGATATACTTCATAGGGAGACACCATAGATATACCTCATGGGTTCCACTCCATCTATGAGTAGTTATTAGTAATGTGTCAACTATCTTACAAAGGAGTTGTTTAATCTAACTGCTTAACTATTTATCTGTAAATGTAATTGTATATATATATTTTTTAAACTGTTTCTTTCTCATCTTTACAGGAAAATGCCACGGCCACTATCTGATGTGTGAAGACATTTCACTGCAGCTAATGTATAAGGAAAAGCTGTGTACATTTGCAAATACTGTGCCAAATATATATATATTTAAATGAATCTTTATTTAACTAGGCAAGTCATTTACAATGACAGCCTACAACGGCCAAATTCAGACGACACTGGGCCAATTGTGAGCCGCCCTATGGGACTCCCAATCACAGCAGGTTGTGATACAGTCTGGATTTGAACCAGGTTGTCTGTAGTGACGCCTCTAGCACTGAGATGCAGTGTCTTAGACCACTGCGCCACTTGGGAGCCCCAAACTACATCATTGCATCTTCTTGGGCGGCAGGTAGCCTAGTGGTCAGAGCGTTGGGCCAGTAACCGAAAGGTTGCTGGATCGAATACCCGAGCCGACAAGGTGTCCTTGAGCAAGGCACTTAACCCTAATTTGCTCCAGGGGTCGGCCGTTATTGTAAATAAGATTTTGTTCTTAACTGACTTGCCTAGTTAATTACATACAAATAAAAAGCATGATGGACTTGTCTCCCTGTCACGGATCCCACGCCACGAATGCCCTTAGTTTGAAGATGTGTTTTTTGCCATCTCTTTAGCTATACTCTAGTTCCAATGATTTCAAAACTTGATCCTCCAGAAAAAGGAACGCAACATTTACGCAGCTCCACTACACCATACTGGTTTAAATCCACGTTCAACAGGATCCCCAACAGACTGAAGCCTTCTATTTGGCCAATCCGAACTCCTCATCATGTCCAGCCCACTCATTATCTCAGCCAATCATGGCTAGTGGGAAGGTTGCCGTCTTTTCCTGTGCCTTAACCAACAAGGCTCGTCATTTTATTTTATTTACAGATGGCGACATGAAAGTTGACATGTTCCAGAAGGCATTTCTGGCAAAAAACGCATTTTGATAAAAGAAACCCCCAAAACATTCAAATGGCTCTCCTGTGAAGTCGTGACTTTCGACATAAGCCTAGTTTCCTGAAAAGGGTCAAATATGTGAAGTAGTACGCAATGTTCAGACACTACTTATGGCTTGTGAGTTCTACTTTCAGAACTACTGGCTAAAAAGTATACGAAAGAAAGTACAGGAGAATCAAACATTTATTTACAGTATTCAAAGAAATCACCAACAGATTATACCTTTCTCTTCCCTTTAATATGATTCCCATTTGATAGCACAGCGGTGCCCTGGAAAAAGTGAATAAAAATGACTGAAGATCCCTGTAGAGTAAAGCCAATGTTTATATAAACTCAGCCAGAACGGTGTCTTAACTGGATGAATCAGGGACAGGTGCAGTTCTGTCTCTCAACTCAGAGATTAGTGACAGTAGAGTTTAGATGTCCCATCTTGACGTTAGATTTGGAAGCTTTTGAGGGAACTCGCTGTGGAGGAGAATAGAGGTATTAAAACATACAAAGTGGAACCGCATGTACAGAAGATCAACATACGAGAACAAGGGCAATCTGTCTGAGGTAAGTGGAAAAATCATAGAGAATTGTTTTGAGTGGAACATCCCTTTAGTTTATTTCAATCACTGGCACATTTTCCAGATGTATGTGATATATTTTCTTAAAGCTAAGTCAAATGTCTGAACTGATAACACTTCTAATGCTTGTCTTATGTTCAGAACCCAATCATTTTAGTTTCACGCATCCATAATTAAAGGTTTCTGTGAAATAACATTAGAACATTTTGTTTAGTCACCAATACATCAGATAATGATGGGCTCACCATTTACTCGTTTTAACTACCATTTAATCCAATAGCAAAACATACAAGATACACATTTCAAAACTGTTATTTTTCAAGTGCTGAAGAATAGATGGACATCTTTTCCCATACAGTATTTGACTAACTTGGCATGCACAATTATTTGTATAATTTGTATCCAATGGCAGGTTGTGAGCATGTTGAGAAATATTTCAGTCTTAGTTTCATTAATCCTTATATAGTACATACTGTATATAGGACAAACCATCAGAAAGGGGTATTGGAAGCAGTTGGCTACTGTAAAAACATAGCATGGTGTTCTGCCACACTGATACACTAAACTGATGCAGAGACAGGTGATATTGTATCAATTACATTCAGATGAGTAGAATATATATTATGTACAACCCAGGTATTTCACCAGTGCATTTGAATACTGTACACTCATTCTAAATGGTAGCACAGTGACTGTCCACCTGGTCCTGTTGAAGCACACTGGCTGATGGAGGATGATGTAGTATTTACAGACACCTATATGATTTGGTTTTACATTTAGGTAAAAATACACTTTCAGTGTTCAGCAGTTATCAAACTCTATACATTAAATAGGCACTTCATCATTTTGGTTATCAGTTGAGCAGTTTGATTAATTAATTTTATGATCAGAAAGTAAAGTGAATATTGCATTTTGAAAAGCAGATGCTTTGAATATGGATCCAAATTGAAATAGTGATTTGGTGCAGTGAACAAGGGATTGTTTATTGTACTCAGTCATTTGAAAATGTGCGTAGAGCTTAAAACTTGAGCCATTTTGATGATCTGTTTACATGTGTTTAGAGTTGTGGAAATTGACCAGTGATAAAAAAATTATAATAATAATAATAACTTCCTCGAAAGAGTGTAGAAGCAAAAAACGTGGATGGTGACAAAGGAATAAACGTCCAACGAAGCTGTTTTTATCTCAATATCAAATCGTTTTTTGGGTAACAATTAAGTTCCTTACTGTGATTGTTTTTAATTAAAACGGTCAAAAACAAACAGAAATGGCTTCTTAGCAAAGAGACATTTCTCAAGCAGGAATGAATGTAGGCCTGTGTGGGAGTGGTCTGAGCCTAATGGGAGGGACATGTAACCTGAAACTAGCTGTTATTGGCAGAGAGGTTTGGAACTCTTATTGGTCTACTAGCTAAATCTAATGTGGTGAGGGGTTTGGGAAATAACTACTAGTTTTCATAAAAATAAAGCAGATTAGAAACAATTAAATTGATAGAACCCAAAATCTCAATGCAATATTAAAACTGATCTTACAAATCCCCCCCAGCAACACACAATCCAGTTCAACAAAGTATTAGTTTGATCTTCAATAAAATGTTAAAATTGCTCCTCACAAGATGGTTAGGCCAACCGAACCAGACCAGGCTCTCAGTTAGCCACTTAGCATGGTGAGCCTCACTGTTATTGTTATGGCGTTAAATAAAACGTTTATTCATACAGAACTGGCAATAGCGGTGGATTCAATTTTGACAAAATCCTTCTAGAGGGTCACAGAGAAAAGAGACTGTCTATTTCAGCTATCCATTGTAGCATGCTAAGCTTTCACTTTCTTACAGAGTAAGACTGGTGCATATAAAACCTTCTCTCACCGGACACACACAAAGACAGACACTCATTTTTGAATGGATTGTGTGTTGTTGGGGTTGGAAATTACCGAAAATTCGGAATAGGTGCTGGCGACAGAGTTAATGCTGATGTTACGGTGTGAGGCAGGGCTATGGGCCGGGTTCCTTAACACACCGCTCAGAGCAATGCCGTTCTTGTTCCTCTCCCCTGTACGGTGGGTTCTTCCAACACGACTTGAGGCCCTCAGAGGAAGCTATGAGGGTGATGCTAGAAGGGAGTTATTGTCTTAGGCATAAAAACAATACAAAAAAATGAATTCTCTTTGCTTGAACAGACACCTACTGCACTACTAACCTAGGTAGTCTGAGGACTGGGGACTGACACATGGTTCCTCCAGACATAGGTAGTCTGAGGACTGGGGACTGACACATGGTTCCTCCAGACATAGGTAGTCTGAGGACTGGGGACTGACACATGGTTCCTCCAGACATAGGTAGTCTGAGGACTGGGGACTGACACATGGTTCCTCCAGACATAGGTAGTCTGAGGACTGGGGACTGACACATGGTTCCTCCAGACATAGGTAGTCTGAGGACTGGGGACTGACACATGGTTCCTCCAGACATACGTAGTCTGAGGACTGGGGACTGACACATGGTTCCTCCAGACATAGGTAGTCTGAGGACTGGGGACTGACACATGGTTCCTCCAGACATAGGTAGTCTGAGGACTGGGGACTGACACATGGTTCCTCCAGACATAGGTAGTCTGAGGACTGGGGACTGACACATGGTTCCTCCAGACATAGGTAGTCTGAGGACTGGGGACTGACACATGGTTCCTCCAGACATAGGTAGTCTGAGGACTGGGGACTGACACATGGTTCCTCCAGACATAGGTAGTCTGAGGACTGGGGACTGACACATGGTTCCTCCAGACATAGGTAGTCTGAGGACTGGGGACTGACACATGGTTCCTCCAGACATAGGTAGTCTGAGGACTGGGGACTGACACATGGTTCCTCCAGACATAGGTAGTCTGAGGACTGGGGACTGACACATGGTTCCTCCAGACATAGGTAGTCTGAGGACTGGGGACTGACACATGGTTCCTCCAGACATAGGTAGTCTGAGGACTGGGGACTGACACATGGTTCCTCCAGACATAGGTAGTCTGAGGACTGGGGACTGACACATGGTTCCTCCAGACATAGGTAGTCTGAGGACTGGGGACTGACACATGGTTCCTCCAGAGGCAGAGCGTAAGGTTCTGTTAGGAGTATAGCCAGAGATACTACTAGTGGCATTGAGCTGTGAGAGGACAGGGAAAATAAATGGCCACATTAAATCACCATGAAGACATCATGACAATGTCTTTATTGTAAAGAACAGTAAAGTACTTCAGTTCTCTCGTTTTTAAAATAAACTAAACTGACAATGGTAATATACTTCTACAATAAAAACAGCTCGAATTTGATCACAATAACGACCACTATAGTGATTAAACAATTAAAATGAAAACAGAAACACGGGTGATTTGACCTTCCTTGCTTTGCCAGACGTAGGGGTCCCTGCACGGCTTCTTTTGAAGGGTGTGTGTTGAGCAGTTCCATACAGCATGGCGTGTTCTTTCTGCTGGCTCTTCAGTTGCTGTTTGTGTCACAGATCAGTCAATATTCTCATCTGAACCAGATTCACTCATTACCAGGGAAGTACTTAAGATGTCTGTTTGAATACTTTTGAAACCTTTTGTCTGTGCTTCCTTGAAGAAATCACTGATCCGATAACGACATGATTGGGGAAAGCTGTGTCTCATCAACATTTATTTAATGATGTTTGATCAACTCAGGGAAGGGAGGAAGCACATTAAAACCTTTAAACTGACCCTCTCATTCCTCACTCTCTCCTCCAATCGTAGTAGTTCCCACAATGCTCCTGTACGTACTGGAGGAACTTCTGTCCATTAACCAGGAAGTCTCTGTGCAGCTCCTCCTCCCATAGGTCTATCTGGGTCTTCAGGGTCTTCTCCAACTGGAACACATGAGAACATGCTTCAAATTAATATGCCCAAGAAATATAGAACCAAACAGGCCAGCTATTCAGTATAAAATCACAACATACTATTCATTCTACTCAGGTGGGGCACCTGAAAAGGCTGTTGTAAGCATTCTAAATGCATCCCTTGCAACTGTAAACATGTATGGTAACAAGGTAAATTAATATGTAATTCAACATTTTCCTGAATGTAACTGTAACGAGCCCCAGCATCTTTCACTAGAAGGACTGTAGGCCTCTCAATTTCACCACAGGCATGTCAGTATCTGATCATCTTGACAGGTTACGTACATCATTAAATATGGAATAGGAGAAGAGTGACATCGCTGTGAAAAATAAGGAAAACAATTCTCACAGAGTCCATGTTTTTCTTCCTGAACTGGACCATGTGTTCTGACATCCCTCTCCTCCTGGGACACCCGCAGCCTCTCCCACAGCTCCTGGATCTTACTGCGGTGGGATATGAACACCAACTCATTCTCTGGTTTACGATCCTCCAGCTGAGAACAACACAAGACCGTAAGGTGACGAGTTGACTGACAAGAAGATGGCATATGGAAATGAAATACCATGCATATACAATAATCTAACACATACTGTATTTACATAATTTGGACTCAACTGTTGAACGTTCAGATAGTAAAATGTATAACAAACATTCCTCTGACGGAGAGTAAAGAAGCACGACTGCTCTATTCAAGCCATTCCATCTGCAACATTCCACAATGTAACTGAACAGACTTCAATAGTTCCTCACCTGTCCCAGAAGCAGTTGGAGAGCTGCAATGTTGTCATTTGACAGACAGAAGGCCTCCTCATCCTCACAAACCACATCCCTCTCAAAACTGGTGTCTGGCAGCTGGTCCAGCTCCTCCATACACACAATGATCTGACGCTTGATGCCCACAAATTCACTGTGGAGACGATCCTGGAACATAGAATGGAGATTATAATCCCCAATTTAATGAACATAGAATGGAGATTATAATCCTCAATTTAATGAACATAGAATGGAGATTATAATCCTCAATTTAATGAACATAGAATGGAGATTATAATCCCCAATTTAATGAACATAGAATGGAGATTATAATCCTCAATTTAATGAACATAGAATGGAGATTATAATCCCCAATTTAATGAACATAGAATGGAGATTATAATCCTCAATTTAATGAACATAGAATGGAGATTATAATCCCCAATTTAATGAACATAGAATGGAGATTATAATCCTCAATTTAATGAACATAGAATGGAGATTATAATCCCCAATTGAATGAACATAGAATGGAGATTATAATCCTCAATTTAATGAACATAGAATGGAGATTATAATCCTCAATTTAATGAACATAGAATGGAGATTATAATCCTCAATTTAATGAACATAGAATGGAGAGTGTTGTACTAACTTATTTATTTACTTACTTAATCCTGTTCCATCCTATGTGAACATAAGGCTTACTTGCAATTAAAGTAAGGTTAAATATACAGCAGCATTTGATCATCACATGCCTATTCAATTTTAAGTAACCTAAAGTCTGCTTTTAACCCAACGAGTCCCACCATAAAGCCGGCACGTTTTGAACCTTAACCCCTTTTTAAATGTGTGTCTGAGCTACAGACCTCTGGGTTGCACCATTGGATTCCTCTACTTCTGCATCCGTAGATACCAACCATTAGTCTGTGTAATTAATGGGGTCTTAGTTAGAGTAGTATGTGAGACAAGGGCAGATCCTGAAGGGCCCAGGTCTTTTAAACAAAACAGCAATGCAGTGCCTTAGACCGCTGCACCACTCAGGAGGCCAAGGGGTTCTTCTACATAGACCATAGGAAATCCCAGGACATAGTGTCTATAATACTGTAATAAGATCACAGTTGCTGTCACAAACTCCACACAGTTGTCACTGACTAGTTGGATATTCATTTCCCAGTGTGCAAACCATTTCTGTCCTTACAGCCTTCATATAAATTCAGTATCAGGTTTTTGCTTTGGAGGACCTTATTTTTTTATTGCCATTAGTCAATAAAACTCATGAATGCAACAGTTTATGTCCAATAGTTTTGTGTTCTACTTGGTTGTCCTGAAAAGAAGGCTAAATATTTGGTCTGGACATGCAGATAAATGAAGGTCAGATAGGTCATCTCGGGACTGAAAGAGTTCAGTTACAGGCCCATTCACTGATCCTTGCAGACTTTCTATTGTGCAAATTGTGACCCGTCTTTAATTTCAGAGTCCGTGACTTGAGAGAGTTGCTGCACAAATAACACACATCGGCAATTCAATTCCTTCGCTTTCTTTGATGGTAAATCCAAACTTTAGGTAGGTTTCTGAATATTTTCGGGACTTCTCTCTCCCGCTGGGGCAGGTGCCTCTGGAGCAGGTGGAGCCGTGACACTATCGTTTGTGGCCTCGGACGAGGTGGAAGGAGTAACTTTAGCGTTCGGGTTCAGAGCTCGAGGCCTTTTTGTTACAAAGTGATCCATTGTTATAACAACCTAACTTAGTAGTCAGTCTATTATTTGCTTTCCAGCTTTTTATTTATTGGCGGCTAAAATTAGGAACGTCTTCTTCTTGTTTTTTTAAAGGCGGTTGGCAATCGCCCGTGGAATCATTGGAATCATTTTGTATTTTTTAAAGTAGCTTATTATTGCCTATTAATACTTGGCGGAGTCTGAGCAGTCGGCTAGCCGCTTCTCGTCCGCCGACTGTGTGATCGAAGACTCGTCGCAACTCGGCAGTGAAGGTTTATATGGAGCTGTCTCTGTCTCTATCTCTGTCTCTCTGTCTCTCTGTCTACTCTCTCTCTACTCTCTCTCTCTGTCTCTCTCTCTACTCTCTCTCTCTCTGTCTCTCTCTCTCTCTCCCTCTATCCCCCTCTCTCTCTCTCTCTGTCTCTCTCTACTCTCTCTCTATCTCTCTCTCTCTCTCCCTCTCTCTCTCCCTCCCTCTGTCTCTGTCTCTCTCTCTATCTCTCTCTCTCTCCACCTCTATCCCCCTGTCTCTCTCTTTCTCTCTCTCTCTCTCTCTCTCTCTCCACATATATCCCCCCCTCTCTCTCTCTCCACATCTATCCCCTCAATCCCACTCTCTATCTGTCTCTGTCCATCAGCACTCCATCATTGTCCATCAGCATGCCATCATTGTCCATCAGCACTCCATCATTGTCCATCAGCACACCACCATTGTCCATCAGCACGCCATCATTGTCCATCAGCACGCCATCATTGTCCATCAGCACGCCATCATTGTCCATCAGCACGCCATCATTGTCCATGGGGGAAAACAGGTAATCTTTCTTCTCATGCTCAAGGCCCTAATAGGAGACAGTGCTTTCTGTAACTGTCAATTTAATGGCCTACCATTTCACAAAACAATTATACTATAGCCTACACATTTATTATTAACAGGGGACTATTATCCACAGATTATATGTATTTATTGACCACAGCCACTGGGCAACGTGGGCAAGAAAAACATCTGACACATAACTACATGTGTAATGTTTTCTATGGATTATGACAGCATCAAAACATCTACATATGCAATGCAGGAAGCTGTCCAACAGCGATCTGCACACAATACCCCATTATGACAAATTGAAAACAGGATTTCTGTTTCCATCGATCATCCTTGAGATGTTTCTACAACTTGATTGGAGGTCACCTGTGGTAAATTCAATTGATTGGCAATGTTTTGGAAAGGCTCACACCTGTCTATATAAGGACCCACAGTTGACAGTGCATGTCAGAACAAAAACCATTGTCAAAGGAATTGTCCGTAGAGCTCTGAGACAGGATTGTGTCGAGGTACAGATCTGGGGAAGGGTACCAAAATAATTCTGCAGCATTGAAGGTCCCCAAGAACACAGTGGCCTCCATCATTCTTAAATAGAAGAAGTTTGGAACCACCAAGACTCTTCCTAGAGAAGGGCCTTGGTTAGGGAGGTGACCAAGAACCCGATGGTCACTCTAACAGAGCTCTAGAGTTCCTCTGTGGAGATGGGAGAACCTTCCAAAAGGACAACCATCTCTGCAGCACTCCACCAAGCAGGCCTTTATGGTAGCGTGGCCAGACAGAAGCCACTCCTCGGTAAAAAGCACATGACAGCCTGCTTGGAGTTTGCCAAAAGGCACCTAAAGACTCTCAGACCATGAGAAACAAGATTCTCTGGTCTGATGAAACCAAGATTGAACTCTTTGGCCTGAATGGCAAGCATCACTTCTGGAGGAAACCTGGCACCATCCCTACGGTGAAGCATGGTGGTGGCAGCATCATGCTGCGGGAATGTTTTTCAGCGGCAGGGACTGGGAGACTAGTCAGGATCGAGGCAAAGATGAACGGAGCAAAGTACAGAGAGATCCTTGATGAAAAACTGCTCCACAATGCTAAGGACCTCAGACTGGGCGAAGGTTCACCTTCCAACAGGACAACAACCCAAAGCACACAGCCAAGACAAGTCTCTGAATGTCCTTGAGTGGCCCAGGCAGAACTGGGACTTGAACCCGATCGAACATCTCTGTCGAGACCTGAAAATAGCTGTGCAGCGACGCTCCCCATCCAACCTTACAGAGAGGATCTGCAGAGAAGAATGGGAGAAACTCCCCAAATACAGGTGTACCAAGCTTGTAGCGTCATTATTATTTATTAAATTTTTTATAAATTTGCAAAAAATTCAAACAAACTGTTTGCTTAGTCATCATGGGGTATTGCATGTCCAGGTGACTACCTCATGAAGCTGGTTGAGAGAATGCCAAGGGTGTGCAAAGCTGTCATCAAGGCAAAGGATGGCTACTTTGAAGAATCTAAAATCTAAAATATGTTTTGATTTGTTTAACACTTTTTGGGTTTCTACATGATTCCTTATGTGTTATTTAATAGTTTTGATGTCTTAACTATTATTCTACAATGTAGAAAATAGTAAAAATAAAGAAAAACCCTTGAATAAGTGTGTGTCCAAACTTTTGACTGGTCCTGTATGTTGCTGAGGAAATCCATTTTAGAATAAAGCTGTAATGCAACAAAATGTGGAAAAAGTCAAGAGGTCTGAATCCTTTCCAAAGGCCGTGTACATTTAAAGGCTTAGATAATAATGGTAAGACTCCAGGATAGACATCATTATACAGTAGGGTCTAGGTTGAACATCTCTACCCTGCACTCCGCTCTACTTTCTCCATCTGTCCTCTCTTACTGAAGAATGTGGCGATGTTTTCCTTAGAAGTCTTTAAATAACAGTTACAAGTCAGGAAGAAAGACACGGGTCACAGACAATTAGGAAGGTAAATAGTGGGGGAGGGAGAGAGATATTAGAGAGTAGAGAGGGAGAGAGAGATATAGAGAGAGAGAGGGAGAGAGAGATATAGAGAGAGAGAGATATAGAGAGAGAGAGGGAGAGAGAGAGAGAGATATAGAGAGAGAGAGGGAGAGAGAGAGATATAGAGAGAGAGAGGGAGAGAGAGAGAGAGAGAGAGAGAGAGAAGGATAGAGAGAGATAGAGAGAGAGGGAGAGAGAGATAGAGAGAGAGAGAGGAGGATGAGTAACTTAATCATGATCATTTTAACTTTCCAGCTGTTTATTGGGCTGATGAGTCAGTCTTATGACACACACACATCACACACACTCTCTGAGTGACATACTGTATATTCATTTAGATAATAACAAATTACCATTTTTTTTAACATGTATACTATACATTGAGATAATCTGTCTTGAGGCGACTCAACCTTGTCCCTTGACTGCGCACAATGAGAGACAACAGTTCATGTTTATCTTTGAGTCCCAGTGAAATGTCCGTTGTCTCCCTCAGTCCGTCTTTAACTTCATAGATAGACTTCAGAAGATAGTCATTGAGCTGGCTCTCCCCTCTCAGGCCATTGTCTTGACTCTGTTTGAACTTCACCTCCAACTCCATGAGAGCTTTATCCACGCTTGTAAAAGCTTCAGTGATCTGAGTGATCTCCCCAGTGAGAAACTTCCCATAGCTATCCTCTCCGTCCAGGTCGTGTGAAATACTCCTGCCGATGCTTTCCAACAACCTTGCGGCGTCTTCAATTTGGTACTTCACGATGATAAAGTCGTCACGAACCACTAAATCGCTGTCTTCATCGTGATGGACTCCACACGCACGCCGGTCTGCGAATTTAAAAAGCATTTGACATTGCTCGGGGTCATAATTATCCTCATAATCGCCATCCGGTACGAAAAAGTGATGAAAAGTCCCGTTGGACAGTTCCGGTTGTAACGGTCCGGTATAAACTGCCCAGTGAAGCGACAAAGAAGACATTAAAACTAGCAGCACCAGCGGAATATAAGCCATTTTGTCCACTTTTTATTTCCTTTCAGCACGGCCACGGTTTAGTTTGACGCTGTCCTCTGGGAGGGCAAAACATGTGTAGCCTGTTGACTGACTGCGCATTGAGCGCACCAACCCACCGCAACATGGGGCGCACCCTGCCCACTGCATTGGGACTCAAGTTACAGTTCTCCCGTCACTAATAAAAGGCACAGACAGCCATAACCAGAACCCATACAATCGTCCAACAAATATTTTAAATGGACATAGCCAGCTTACATTATTATTGTAAGTTGATGTAGGCCAGGCTTCTAGACAAAAGTAGGCCGAAGAAAGGTGTTTTAAGGGTCAAACGATTATTATAAACTGGGTGGTTCAAGCCCTGAATTATGATTGACTGGGTGGTTCGAGCCCTGAATGCTGATTGGCTGACAGCCGTGGTGTATCAGAAGTAGTCAATAAAACTATTTGTTCAGCACTTTTAACATATACAGCGACAGAATTCAGAACATGGGCCGTTTATACAGTATTCTCCCTGTACACCAAGTCAGAACTGTAGGATAAATAAAAATAATTTATGCAGCTGCATACAATACATTTTTTTGACTCCCCTTGTTGTGCTGTGCTCACTTGAACAGGAAGGTGGCACGGTGGTCCTTCTTGTGGGCAAATGTTGTCATCAAACTTTGTCATCAAAGTCTGGCATTCTCTAGATTCATGGTGTTTTCAAGTCAACTGGGAACTCTGAACAAAACAAGGTCGAATCATGACGTCAGTGATCTTCAGGTCTGAGTTCTAGAAAGAGGCCAGAGATTACGACTTGGAATTCTGAGTTGGATGACCGTTCAAAACGTAGTTAACCAGTTGAGTTCCAACTCATTATTGAATTTGCGATTTCCATTTTTTTGTGTAATGTTTATTGTCCGATGGGTGATGAGCACCGATACGTTTTATCTATAATTTCTCTTCTTACGACAAGGATGGAAAAGGATTTACCAGTAGATTGTCGACTTGATTCAGGATGACGATGCCGTTCAAACCACAATTTGAACGACACAAACAGAGCACCAACAATCAACACTATTGTGGGTTAATTCTGAGCATGTGGGGGGCTGAGTGACCTCTGAATGACCTATAAAGTATTCTTTAATATCTAAAAAATGTAAACAGCACAAACGAAAATAATTGCAGCACAAACCGAGCACTAACGATTGAGACTATTTTCCCGACGTTTTGCGTTGGTTGGGGGGCCAACTCTACTCTTCCACCTGTGTCCAAAACAGCATCAGAGGGGCGACCGGCAGCAGGGGTTTCAGCTAATAGACGAGCAGGAACAGACTTAGGCGGCCACAGTAACACATCCCGCTCTAACAAGGCATCCAGTACCACAGCCCTTAGCTCCGCCTTGACGGCTTGCTTAGTAACTGCAATGCTAAAATGCTTCGCTATGGCCAATAAATCTACCTTGCGGCATTTATCCAACCTCTCGATTGATGGAGCATCTATAAACGATTTAAACAACGAAGAAGCCATTGCTTACACAAAAGACCTACTATCACTACAGACCAGGTACCACATCATTACAGCTCTACACAGCAGAGCACTACAACTGAGCACTACACTAACACACAAATAATCCACCCAAAGGCCTATATAAAAAACATAGGTGTGCCACGGATCTAAGATCCCGGACAAGCCCCCATTTTATGTTACGACCCAGTGGCACGTGTAGGGTATGATGTAGGAGTCGGAACATAATACACACCAATGTTCTACACAGGCAAAGGATGGACACAGGGAACCAGTAAGTCAAGGAGAGAAGGAACGCGGATGGTGCCAACGGAAAGAAATAAACAAAAATGTCCTACCTAAACAATAAGGTAACAATAAGAGAGACCCCAGGATGTATTTCGTATTTGGATGCTAGCCATCCCTCTTGTAAAACTGGGGCATCTCCTAAAAGTGGTCAAAGTTGTCAATGTACTCCAAATCCATCGGGGAACAGTAGGATTTAGGGCCTCGTCAGAGGGCTCCAGTGACGTCAGGGGGCTGTTAGAGAGCCGCAGGTCTTGACAAGAGGGCAGAGGGGGGATACGTTGGAATGTTCCTCTTCTCCTACCTCTAACTTGATTCCACATTGCCTCCGATGGTGTAGAGCAAGACGCAGAAGTCCTACGGTTCTCGTCGGTGGGATGTGTTAATATGGGTGGTCCATAAATACTGCAGAGGATGTGTTAATATGGGTGGTCCATAGATACTGCAGAGGATGTGTTAATATGGGTGGTCTGTAGATACTGCAGAGGATGTGTTAATATGGGTGGTCTGTGGATGTGTTAATACGGGTGGTCTGTAGATGTGTTAATACGGGTGGTCTGTAGATGTGTTAATACGGGTGGTCTAAAACAGCATGCAGTCTTGAGGTCTTCTTGACCAGAGAGAGACCTTCTTTTAAGAACCTGTTCTCCTCTTGAAGTTCAATGATCCTGTCTTTTGAGGCAACGAGCTGTTTACACCTTTCACAAGTGTATAAGTCAGTAAATTAATCTTTCACAGTGAACAAGTCTCATATTTCACAGCTTTACCGTCCAGCTCCGGATCCAGCTCCAAATCAGAGAAATCCAACATGCTTAAACTCCCAGAAACAGCAGTCCTGGCTACAAGAGCCAACCACAACGTTAGATAAGCTTTGTCCGTGACAGACAGATAAACTTGATAGTTGGTAACTAGCCGGGGCTAGCCTGCTAACGCTAGCTCCCGGAGATGACAAAATCCAGCCAACACAGTATGTTAAGAACAGCACTAACACAGTGGTCCCAAAATAAAACACTTAGAACAAACGTTTTAAAGGTATAAAATGTATAGGTGTCTTAGAAATATAAAACACAGAAGCGCTGTATAGACACTTAAACATTCTGCTTCCTACTTCCTGGTCACATGTCGACCCAGCCTACTCTCACTCTACTCTGTCTCTCAGCAGTTTCTCAGCCAAAGTCCGTCATATATTAGTCAGTCAGAAACATGTTGACAAAGAGTATTTTCAGGAACATTAATAAATGATTAAAAGTGACAGTTGGTGTCTCAGTAACTGCTGAACACAATAGCACTCCTATTTGGGAAATATAAGCCTAATTGTGCTGTGAGAGATATGTGTAACTGACAAAGACAGAATAAGAGAGAGAGAGGTTTATTTTATGTTTAAGAAGCAGGTTATTGAGACTGACAGAGTAAATCACATTGACAGTCTCAGCATGTGGGTGTACAGGGAGAAGTTAATGACTGATGTGATTAACCACTGCAATGACAAACTTCATCAGCAAATTTGACAAACTTCCTAAATCATCAACTCTTGGTAAGCACTAAGCACTTTTAGTTATTCAGTTAGCTAAGAAACAACATCTTCAGAGAGAGAGAGAGAAAAGTCACTCTGTCAAAGTCTTTTTTCATTTAATTTGATTTATTTGTCAATTTAAAAACAACTTATTTCCATTGGGGTCCTTTGACCACAACCGTCTTCTATAACCGCCATGGATGATGAACGAGTGGGAACTTTTGTGTCGTGGGACTATGTCGTATTCGCATGTCTGTTCGTGGTCTCCTCAGGGATAGGGGTGTTCTTCGCGGTGAAGGAGAGGAAGAACCCCTCATCGGAGTTCCTGGTAGGGGGTCGTCAGATGACCTGCGGTCCCGTGGCCTTGTCCCTCACCGCCAGCTTCATGTCTGCGGTCACCGTGCTGGGGGCACCCTCCGACGTCTACCGTTTTGGGGGGTCGTTCATCCTCTTCGGCGTGGCCTACACCTTCGTGGTCATCGCTACAGCTGAACTGTTTGTGCCGGTGTTCTACAGATCGGGGATCACGAGTACCTACGAGGTTGATTTAATCTTTATTTAAAGGGCCAATATGGGATTCTAAAAACCACAAAATGGACACCCCGCCATACATAAATGTTTTGGTAAACAAAAATGGATGTATCAATCCCAGATTTCCCCTTTAACCTTTATTTAACCAGAAGGTCCAGTTGAAGGTCCACCCATTTGAAGGCCCACGGATACATTTCCACCCCCCCCCAACATTTTATATATATATAATATTTTTTTGTCTTTTTTGTCTTTGGAAATGTATCCGTGGGCCTTCAAATGAAGTAGATGTTGTTTTTTTCTCACTTACTTACAGTTTTTCTCTTGTTATGTAAGTCACTGATAGTCACTCAATTAGCCCATGTCAGCTTAATTTTTTGATTGGTAAATTAGTCTAGCCAGCTATCTAAACTTGTGGTAATTATGATCAAATTCTGGCTGGGGGCTCCTTGATCACTCTGACTCAAATATCATATAAAAAACTGCAAATGTTTCTCTCTGCCCCACAGCAAAATTAGTTTAATTACAAAATCATCTCTCTGCCCCACAGCAAAATTTGTTTAATTACAAAATCATCTCTCTGCCCCACAGCAAAATTAGTTTAATTACAAAATCATCTCTCTGCCCCACAGCAAAATTAGTTTAATTACAAAATCATCTCTCTGCCCCACAGCAAAATTAGTTTAATTACAAAATCATCTCTCTGCCCCACAGCAAAATTAGTTTAATTACAAAATCATCTCTCTGCCCCACAGCAACATTAGTTTAATTACAAAATCATCTCTCTGCCCCACAGAAAAATTAGTTTAATTACAAAATCATCTCTCTGCCCCACAGCAAAATTAGTTTAATTACAAAATCATCTCTCTGCCCCACAGCAAAATTAGTTTAATTACAAAATCATCTCTCTGCCCCACAGCAAAATTAGTTTAATTACAAAATCATCTCTCTGCCCCACAGCAAAATTAGTTTAATTACAAAATCATCTCTCTGCCCCACAGCAAAATTAGTTTAATTACAAAATCATCTCTCTGCCCCACAGCAAAATTAGTTTAATTACAAAATCATCTCTCTGCCCATGGCAAAATGTGTATAATTGCAGGAAATTAATTTAAAAAATGTTTCCTCTCCTCTGTCAAGAGAGGGGCCGCTAAAAAGAGAGGGTGGGGCTCCCAATTCTTTCCACGCTTAGGGCCCCAAAAATGCTAAAGCTGGCTAAAGCTGGCTCTGACTGCATGTGTGAGTATTATCTTTATATTCAGATATTTTGTGGCCCCCACCCCATCAAATGTGCCCATCCCTGATCTAACGTAACATAACTGTAACATTACGGTCTTTACTTTCTCCTTGTAGTCATCATTATATTGATTGATAGCTACAACCGGTTGCCAAAGAGATTATAGTGTGTTCAAAGCACACTGCAGTAACAATGTTTTAACTTTTTGATGTATGTTGTTTTAAATCTCTCTCTAAATCTCGCTATAAAGAATGGTTCTGTCCTCTATGAAGAATGGTTCTGTCCTCTATGAAGAATGGTTCTGTCCGCTATAAAGAATGGTTCTGTCCTCTATGAAGAATGGTTCTGTCCGCCATAAAGAATGGTTCTGTCCGCTATAAAGAATGGTTCTGTCCTCTATAAAGAATGGTTCTGTCCTCTATAAAGAATGGTTCTGTTCTCTATAAAGAGTGGTTCTGTTCTCTATAAAGACTGGTTCTGTCCTCTATAAAGAATGGTTCTGTCCTCTATAAAGAATGGTTCTGTCCTCTATGAAGAATGGTTCTGTCCGCTATAAAGAGTGGTTCTGTTCTCTATAAAGAGTGGTTCTGGTTCTGTTCTCTATAAAGAGTGGTTCTGTTCTCTATAAAGAGTGGTTCTGTTCTCTATAAAGAGTGGTTCTGTTCTCTATAAAGAATGGTTCTGTTCTCTATAAAGAGTGGTTCTGTCCTCTATAAAGAGTGGTTCTGTTCTCTATAAAGAGTGGTTCTGTTCTCTATAAAGAGTGGTTCTGTCCTCTATAAAGAGTGGTTCTGTTCTCTATAAAGAGTGGTTCTGTCCTCTATAAAGAGTGGTTCTGTTCTCTATAAAGAGTGGTTCTGTTCTCTATAAAGAGTGGTTCTGTTCTCTATAAAGAGTGGTTCTGTTCTCTATAAAGAGTGGTTCTGGTTCTGTTCTCTATAAAGAGTGGCTCTGTTCTCTATAAAGAGTGGTTCTGCCCTCTATAAAGAGTGGTTCTGTTCTCTATAAAGAGTGGTTCTGTTCTCTATAAAGAGTGGTTCTGTTCTCTATAAAGAGTGGTTCTGGTTCTGTTCTCTATAAAGAGTGGTTCTGTTCTCTATAAAGAGTGGTTCTGTTCTCTATAAAGAGTGGTTCTGGTTCTGTTCTCTATAAAGAGTGGCTCTGTTCTCTATAAAGAGTGGTTCTGCCCTCTATAAAGAGTGGTTCTGTTCTCTATAAAGAGTGGTTCTGTTCTCTATAAAGAGTGGTTCTGTTCTCTATAAAGAGTGGTTCTGGTTCTGTTCTCTATAAAGAGTGGTTCTGTTCTCTATAAAGAGTGGTTCTGTTCTCTATAAAGAGTGGTTCTGGTTCTGTTCTCTATAAAGAGTGGCTCTGTTCTCTATAAAGAGTGGTTCTGTTCTCTATAAAGAGTGGTTCTGTTCTCTATAAAGAGTGGTTCTGCCTTACACATGAGGGCACTGAGTTTTGTGCAACTTAATTCGTAGGAAAATACGTTTTGGGGGCAAACTTCGGAATAATCATTTGAAAGTTATTATTAGAGCAATGAATGATGGGCAATGGTGTTCCACACTTTTTTTGTGTCCCACATTTATTTATATAAAAAAAGAAGCATGTTAACAACCCAGTATTGTTAATCAACCAGGTTGTCACTGAAACAATTCTAATGTAATAGTGCCCTTCCGTTGTTGGCTTTATTAACCCATTCTGTTCTTTATGCTTCTTAATACTCTGGGATACTGGTGTACTTGAGTCAGAAAGTCAACAGTAGGCCTACACCATTTTCCACAAAAAGCATTTAATATTTCGTGGAATCTACACTACACCATTTTCATTAGAATGCATTTAATACAAGGCTTCACTTATTTTATTTTATTTCACCTTTATTTAACCAGGTAGGTTTTATTTCACCTTTATTTAACCAGGTAGGTTTTATTTCACCTTTATTTAACCAGGTAGGTTTTATTTCACCTTTATTTAACCAGGTAGGTTTTATTTCACCTTTATTTAACCAGGTAGGTTTTATTTCACCTTTATTTAACCAGGTAGGTCAGTTGAGAACTAGTTGTCATTTCCAACTGTGACCTGGTCAAGACAAAGCAAAGCTACTTACACTTGTTTGTGTAAATTACGCCATTTCTTTCATAATACTTTTTATACAAGGCTATGTCGAATAGGGATGTATTCATTATCTTTAAATGGTTAAATGTATGTATCTAGTTATATATATAGTGATGTATTCATTATCTTTAACTGGTTAAATGTATGTATCTAGTTATATATATAGTGATGTATTCATTATCTTTAACTGGTTAAATGTATGTATCTAGTTATATATATAGTGATGTATTCATTATCTTTAACTGGTTAAATGTATGTATCTAGTTATATATATAGTGATGTATTCATTATCTTTAACTGGTTAAATGAATGTATCTAGTTATATATATAGTGATGTATTCATTATCTTTAACTGGTTAAATGTATGTATCTAGTTATATATATAGTGATGTATTCATTATCTTTAACTGGTTAAATGTATGTATCTAGTTATATATATAGTGATGTATTCATTATCTTTAACTGGTTAAATGTATGTATCTAGTTATATATATAGTGATGTATTCATTATCTTTAACTGGTTAAATGTATGTATCTAGTTATATATATAGTGATGTATTCATTATCTTTAACTGGTTAAATGTATGTATCTAGTTATATATATAGGGATGTATTCATTATCTTTAACTGGTTAAATGTATGTATCTAGTTATATATATAGTGATGTATTCATTATCTTTAACTGGTTAAATGTATGTATCTAGTTATATATATAGTGATGTATTCATTATCTTTAACTGGTTAAATGTATGTATCTAGTTATATATATAGTGATGTATTCATTATCTTTAACTGGTTAAATGTATGTATCTAGTTATATATATAGTGATGTATTCATTATCTTTAACTGGTTAAATGTATGTATCTAGTTATATATATAGTGATGTATTCATTATCTTTAACTGGTTAAATGTATGTATCTAGTTATATATATAGTGATGTATTCATTATCTTTAACTGGTTAAATGTATGTATCTAGTTATATATATAGTGATGTATTCATTATCTTTAACTGGTTAAATGAATGTATCTAGTTATATATATAGTGATGTATTCATTATCTTTAACTGGTTAAATGTATGTATCTAGTTGTATATATAGTGATGTATTCATTATCTTTAACTGGTTAAATGAATGTATCTAGTTGTATATATAGTGATGTATTCATTATCTTTAACTGGTTAAATGTATGTATCTAGTTATATATATAGTGATGTATTCATTATCTTTAACTGGTTAAATGTATGTATCTAGTTATATATATAGGGATGTATTCATTATCTTTAACTGGTTAAATGTATGTATCTAGTTATATATATAGTGATGTATTCATTATCTTTAACTGGTTAAATGTATGTATCTAGTTATATATATAGGGATGTATTCATTATCTTTAAATGGTTAAATGTATGTATCTAGTTATATATATAGTGATGTATTCATTATCTTTAAATGGTTAAATGTATGTATCTAGTTATATATATAGTGATGTATTCATTATCTTTAACTGGTTAAATGTATGTATCTAGTTATATATATAGTGATGTATTCATTATCTTTAACTGGTTAAATGTATGTATCTAGTTATATATATAGTGATGTATTCATTATCTTTAACTGGTTAACTGTATGTATCTAGTTATATATATAGTGATGTATTCATTATCTTTAACTGGTTAAATGTATGTATCTAGTTATATATATAGTGATGTATTCATTATCTTTAACTGGTTAAATGTATGTATCTAGTTATATATATAGTGATGTATTCATTATCTTTAACTGGTTAAATGTATGTATCTAGTTATATATATAGTGATGTATTCATTATCTTTAACTGGTTAAATGTATGTATCTAGTTATATATATAGTGATGTATTCATTATCTTTAACTGGTTAAATGTATGTATCTAGTTATATATATAGTGATGTATTCATTATCTTTAACTGGTTAAATGTATGTATCTAGTTATATATATAGTGATGTATTCATTATCTTTAACTGGTTAAATGTATGTATCTAGTTATATATATAGTGATGTATTCATTATCTTTAACTGGTTAACTGTATGTATCTAGTTATATATATAGTGATGTATTCATTATCTTTAACTGGTTAAATGTATGTATCTAGTTATATATATAGTGATGTATTCATTATCTTTAACTGGTTAAATGTATGTATCTAGTTATATATATAGTGATGTATTCATTATCTTTAACTGGTTAAATGTATGTATCTAGTTATATATATAGTGATGTATTCATTATCTTTAACTGGTTAAATGTATGTATCTAGTTATATATATAGTGATGTATTCATTATCTTTAACTGGTTAAATGTATGTATCTAGTTATATATATAGTGATGTATTCATTATCTTTAACTGGTTAAATGTATGTATCTAGTTATATATATAGTGATGTATTCATTATCTTTAACTGGTTAAATGTATGTATCTAGTTATATATATAGTGATGTATTCATTATCTTTAACTGGTTAAATGTATGTATCTAGTTATATATATAGTGATGTATTCATTATCTTTAACTGGTTAAATGTATGTATCTAGTTATATATATAGTGATGTATTCATTATCTTTAACTGGTTAAATGTATGTATCTAGTTATATATATAGTGATGTATTCATTATCTTTAACTGGTTAAATGTATGTATCTAGTTATATATATAGTGATGTATTCATTATCTTTAACTGGTTAAATGAATGTATCTAGTTATATATATAGTGATGTATTCATTATCTTTAACTGGTTAAATGTATGTATCTAGTTATATATATAGTGATGTATTCATTATCTTTAACTGGTTAAATGTATGTATCTAGTTATATATATAGTGATGTATTCATTATCTTTAACTGGTTAAATGAATGTATCTAGTTATATATATAGTGATGTATTCATTATCTTTAACTGGTTAAATGTATGTATCTAGTTATATATATAGTGATGTATTCATTATCTTTAACTGGTTAAATGAATGTATCTAGTTATATATATAGTGATGTATTCATTATCTTTAACTGGTTAAATGAATGTATCTAGTTATATATATAGTGATGTATTCATTATCTTTAACTGGTTAAATGTTTGTATCTAGTTATATATATAGTGATGTATTCATTATCTTTAACTGGTTAAATGTTTGTATCTAGTGAAATAAGTATTGAACACGTCACCATTTTTCTCAGTAAATATATTTCCAAAGGTGCTATTGACATGAAATTTTCACCAGATGTTGGTAACAACCCAAGTAATCCATACATACAAAAAAATGATGGCATTGGTTATAGGCGCATTTCTAAGCTTCTGAATGTTCCAGTGAGCACTGTTGGGGCCATAATACGGAAGTGGAAAGACAATCATTTCACCATAAATTTGCCTCGACCAGGTGCTCCTCGTAAATTTGCCCATTCATCCTTCCTTCAATTATGTGGCGTTTGCCAGTACCATTTGCTGAAAAGCAGCCCCACACCATGATGTTCCCACCTCCAAACCTCACTGTTGGTATGGTGTTTTTAGGGTGATGTGCAGTGCCATTTCTCCTCCAAACATGGTGTGTATTATGACATCCAAACAGTTACATTTTGCTCTCATCTGACCACACTATATTCTCCCAGTATTTCACTGGCTTTTCCAAATGTTGTACAGCAAACTTTAAACGAGCTTCAACATGCTTTTTTTTCCAGCAATGGAGTCTTGCGTGGTGATGGCGGTAGAGTGCATTTCTTAATGTTTTCTTTGAGACAACAGTACCTGCTAATTGCAGGTCTTTTTGAAGCTCTCCACAAGTGGTCTTTGGCTCTTGGACATCCCTTCTGATTATTCTTTTCACTCCTCTGTCAGAAATCTTGCAAGGAGCACCTGGTCGAGGCAAATATATGGTGAAATGATTGTCTTTCCACTTCCGTATTATGGCCCCAACAGTGCTCACTGGAACATTCAGAAGCTTAGAAATGCGCCTATAACCAATGCCATCATTATGTTTTGCAACAATTAGGTTGCGAATGTCTTGAGACAGCTCTTTGCTTTTACCCATCATGAGATGTGTCTTGTGTGACACCTTGGCAATGAGACCTTTTTGTAGGCCATCAGTTGGGACTGAACCAGCTGATATTAATTTGCACTGACAGGGGGCTGGATTGCTTTTTAAATACTGATAGTTTTCAGCTGTTGTCTTGGCTTTCCATGACTTTTTGAACCTCCCTTTCTTCATGTGTTCAATACTTTTTCCCTGTGTCATTTCACATTATTACACATAACTTAATTTCTGAACTTATTTGTTTTGGTTTCTTTGTATGTATGGATTACTTGGGTTGTTACCAACATCTGGTGAAACTTTCATGTCAATAGCACCTTTGGAAATATATTTACTGAGAAAAATGGTGAATACATCACATATAGTGATGTATTCATTATCTTTAACTGGTTAAATGTTTGTAGTTTGCATGTTTCAGTAATTATTAACATGGTTAAATAGTCGTAAATCTCTGCTTGATTTAGCTTTTGGTATATTTGTCATTTTTATACATATTCTATATTTGCACTGAAGAAAGCAATAATCAAATTAACACACTACTGTAAATAAACACTACCTGTTATAAACCAGAAATGGCTGTGGCTTTCACAGCCCTATAATAATGATACAAATTATATCCCCTTAAAAAAGTTTTATTTTCAACCTCTGGGTTATAACATGTTGGACAAAGTGATATAAGAGAGTCTGACATATAACCCCTAACTTGAGTTCAGACTACACCAGAGAGAACCAAGAGGGGCCTAGCTTCGTCCTCATATTACTGGTTTGCATCCTAAAAAAAGGATAGTTGTGTTTTGCTACATAACACACTTACATTATTTGTCTACCATATGATGTGGATTATTGTCAGGTTATTTGACATTTAAGCTTCAGTTACAAAAGAACACCATGGTTGTAATAACACTTTAAACAGGTAGTTTGTAAATGTGTAGAATGTGTTTGCTTTGGGTCCACACTGGTAAGTAAATTTATGTAAATTAGACAGTCACTTTCTTCTGAATAACAGGTCAGGTGAAAGCACTTTCAATTCAGCTTCAGGCAACTTTGATGTGAGGCTTGATCCCACCTGTAGTGACTGCTTCTGTCACACCCATTGTTACTTATCCATTGTTCACTAGATACAACCATGGTGTTCAAAAGATAAGCAACAATGGGTGTGACGGTGTCGATGGCGGATCGGGCCCTGGCGCAGGACTGGGCACCAGTGGAAGGCTCCGGTCCTGGAGCTGGGTTGGTTGCCGGACGCGGACTGGGCACTGGCGCAACGGAAAGCTCCGGCCATGGAGCTGTGCAGGATGCCGGTCCCAGACTGGGCACAGGCGCAGTGGAAGACTCCGGCCATGGAGCTGTGCAGGATGCCGGTCCCAGACTGGGCACAGGCGCAGTGGAAGACTCCGGCTCTGGAGCCGGGCTGGACGCCGTGCCTGGCTTGGAGACCGGCGCAGAAGAGGGCTTCAGCCATGTAGCCGGGCTGGCTGCCGGTCCCAGACTGGGCACCGTTGTGGAGGGGAACTCCAGCTCTGGAGCATTGCAGTAGACCGGTCCCGGACTGGGCATCGGTTCAGCAGTGCTGTTGAGACGCACTGGAGGACTGGTGCATGGAGCCAGCACAAGTCGCACCGGGCTGGTGACACGCACTGGAGGTCGGGTGCGGGAGCTGGCACAGGACGTACCGGACTGAGGAGATGCACTAGAGGGCGAGTGCGGGGAGCCGGCACAGGTCGCACCGGCCTGGTGACAAGCACTGGAGACCTGATGCTGGAGACTGGCACTGGACGGACTGGTTTGGAGCTATACACTGGAGGTCTGCTGCGGGAGGTGGACACTTGACGTACCGGATGGATGATATGGACCGGAGATCCGGCGCGGGAGGCTGGTACTGTACGACCCAGACTGTGGATGCACACTCCGGGCACCTTCAACTCCACCTTGTCTTCGACCTCCACCCAATACTGCCTGAATTCTTCCCATAATCCACTGTAAACTCCCTCCAGGTACAGCTCCTCCTCCTTAGATTTCACCCGCCACTTGTACTCCAGCATCACTACATCCCACATGGAGAGTGGTACTGGCTCTTCCTCATCTAGGCCAAACAACAGAGGAAATACACAACGAGAACTGAGTGTCACAGCTGTCACAGCTGTCTCTAACTGGGGACCGACACAAAAACCACCATAGACAATGCTAGAAAGCCCCTGTCAGGCCCTGACCCAGACAACCATAGAATCAGCCAGAGGCTTCCCTATGGTCAGGGCCTGACCCAGACAACCATAGAATCAGCCAGAGGCTTCCCTATGGTCAGGGCCTGACCCAGACAACCATAGAATCAGCCAGAGGCTTCCCTATGGTCAGGGCCTGACAGTACCAACCTGATTGATTAACAACTTTGGGTTGGTAACACATTTATTTTATATGTAAATAAATGTGGGAACCAAAAAAAGGCATTGTAGAACTTCATTGCCCCAAATGCATTGCTCCAATAGCTTTCAAAAGATTGTGTCCGAAGTTTGCCCCCCCCCAAAAATGTATTTTACTATAAATTAAGTCGCACAAAAATGTGTGTATTTCCACACAAATTAAGTCGCACAAAAACGCACAAAATCTGCTGAAAAACGTTTTGTACATATTTGTACAAATTAAGTGTGAGATTGTGTTGAGACGGCAGGTGCAACACTCAATATTAATAATACATTTAGTCAAATCTTTATCCTATAACGTTTCTCTATGGAGCGCACCCTCTCCACTTACTGGCTACGTTTCTCTATGGAGCGCACCCTCTCCACTTACTGGCTACGTTTCTCTATGGAGCGCACCCTCTCCACTTACTGGCTACGTTTCTCTATGGAGCGCACCCTCTCCACTTACTGGCTACGTTTCTCTATGGAGCGCACCCTCTCCACTTACTGGCTACGTTTCTCTATGGAGCGCACCCTCTCCACTTACTGGCTACGTTTCTATATGGAGCGCACCCTCTCCACTTACTGGCTATATTCTTTTCTTGCTAAATCTCTGAATCTCAGCTCATTATCCAATCTCAGAAGGAATAGCTGTATGTGTTCACTTTTAGATGACCTGGCAGAACTGTTTGTTATCTATTGTTACTTTGATCTAACAACATCTGTGTGTGTGTGTGTGTGTGACTGTGACTGTGTGTGTGTGTGTGTGTGTGTGTGACTGTGTGTGTGTGTGTGTGTGTGTGTGTGTGTGTGTGTGTGTGTGTGTGTGTGTGTGTGACTGTGACTGTGTGTATGTGTGTGTGTGTGTGACTGTGTGTGTGTGACTGTGTGTGTGTGACTGTGTGTGTGTGTGTGTGTGACTGTGTGTGTGTGACTGTGTGTGTGTGTGTGTGACTGTGACTGTGTGTATGTGTGTGTGTGACTGTGTGTGTGTGTGTGTGTGTGTGTGTGTGTGTGACTGTGTATGTATGTGTGTGTGTGTGTGTGTGTGTGTGTGTGTGTGTGTGTGTGTGTGTGTGTGTGTGTGTGTGTGTGTGTGTGTGTGTGTGTTCTCTAGTATCTAGAGATGCGGTTCTGTAAGGGGGTTCGCATGGCTGCCACTCTGATTTATGTTGTGCAGACGGTGAGTGTGTTTGTCATGTATCTCTACCGTTCAGCTTTATTCCATATAAACAATGTCAACGAACATTCAGGGGATTTCCAGTTATAGTTGTTGTATCCTGCTGTAGAATTCCACTCTTGGTCTGTCTGTGTTTCTATACATTTCAGATCTTATACACAGGGGTGGTAGTGTATGCTCCTGCTCTGGCCCTCAATCAAGGTATGTCATGTTGTTCAGTGGTGCAGAACTTACCACATCAAGGTACAGTTGAAGTCGGAAGTTTACATACACTTAGGTTGAAGTAATTACAACTCATTTTTCAACCACTCCACAGATTTCATGTTAACAAACTATAGTTTTGGCAAGTCAGTTAGAACATCTACTTTGTGCATGACACAAGTAATTCTTCCAACAATTGTTTACAGACAGTTTATTTCACTTATAATTCCAGTGGTTCAGAAGTTTGCATACACTAAGTTGACTGTGCCTTTAAACAGTTTGGAAAATTCCAGAAAATGATGTCATCATTAGAAGCTTCTGAGAATAATTGACATAATTTGAGTCAATTGGAGGTGTACCTGTGGATGTATTTCAAGACCTTCAAACTCAGTGCCTCGTTGCTCGACATCATGGGAAAATCAAAAGAAATCAGCCCAGACCTCAGAAAAATAATTGTAGACCTCCACAAGTCTGGTTCATCCTTGGGAGCAATTTCCAAACACCTGAAGGTACCACATTCATCTGTACAAACAATAGTACGCAAGTATAAACACCATGGGACCACGCAGCCGTCATACCCCTCAGGAAGGTGACGCGTTCTGTCTCCTAGAGATGAACATACTTTGGTGCGAAAAGTGCAAATCAATCCCAGAACAACAGCAAAGGACCTTGTGAAGATGCTGGAGGAAACAAGTACAAAAGAATCTATATCCACAGTAAAACGAGTCCTATATCGACATAACCTGAAAGGCCGCTCAGCAAGGAAGAAGCCACTGCTCCAAAACCGCTATAAAAAAGCCAGACTACGGTTTGCAACTGTACATGGGGACAAAGATCATACTTTTTGGAGAAAAGTCCTCTGGTCTGATGAAACAAAAATAGAACTGTTTGGCCATAATGACCATCGTTATGTTTGGAGGAAAAAGGGGGAGGCTTGCAAGAGGAAGAACACCATCCCAACCATGAAGCAACGGGGGTGGCAGCATCATGTTGTGGGGGTGCTTTGCTGCAGGAGGGACTGGTGCACTTCACAAAATAGATGGCATCATGAGGAAGGAAAATTATGTGGAAGCAACATCTCAAGACATCAGTCAGGAAGTTAAAGCTTGGTCACAAATGGGTCTTCCAAATGGACAATGACCCCAAGCATACTTCCAAAGTTGTGGCAAAATGGCTTAAGGACAACAAAGTCAAGGTATTGGAGTAGCCATCACAAAGCCCTGACCTCAATCCTATAGAATATTTGTTGGCAGAATTGAAAAAGCGTGTGCGAGCAAGGAGGCCTACAAACCTGACTCAGTTACACCAGTTCTGTCAGGAGGAATGGGCCAAAATTCACCCAACTTATTGTGGGAAGCTTGTGGAAGGCTACCTGAAACATTTGACCCAAGTTAAACAATTTAAAGGCAATGCTACCAAATACTAATTGAGTGTATGTAAACTTCTGACCCACTGGGAATGTGATGAAAGAAATAAAAGCTGAAATAAATCATTCTCTCTACTATTATTCTGACATTTCACATGATTAAAATAAAGTGGTGATCCTAACTGACCTAAGACAGGGACTTTTTACTAGGATTAAATGTCAGGAATTGTGAAAAACTGAGTTTAAATGTATTTGGCTAAGGTATATGTAAACTTACGATATCAACTGTATGTCATGTTGTTCAGTGGTTCAGAACTTACCACATGAATCAATGTATGTCATGTTGTTCAGTGGTGCAGAACTTACCACATTAATCAATGTATGTCATGTTGTTCAGTGGTGCAGAACTTACCACATGAATCAATGTATGTCATGTTGTTCAGTGGTGCAGAACTTACCACATTAATCAATGTATGTCATGTTGTTCAGTGGTGCAGAACTTACCACATTAATCAATGTATGTCATGTTGTTCAGTGGTGCAGAACTTACCACATTAATCAATGTATGTCATGTTGTTCAGTGGTGCAGAACTTACCACATTAATCAATGTATGTCATGTTGTTCAGTGGTGCAGAACTTACCACATGAATCAATGTATGTCATGTTGTTCAGTGGTGCAGAACTTACCACATTAATCAATGTATGTCATGTTGTTCAGTGGTGCAGAACTTACCACATTAATCAATGTATGTCATGTTGTTCAGTGGTGCAGAACTTACCACATTAATCAATGTATGTCATGTTGTTCAGTGGTGCAGAACTTACCACATTAATCAATGTATGTCATGTTGTTCAGTGGTGCAGAACTTACCACATTAATCAATGTATGTCATGTTGTTCAGTGGTGCAGAACTTACCACATTAATCAATGTATGTCATGTTGTTCAGTGGTGCAGAACTTACCACATTAATCAATGTATGTCATGTTGTTCAGTGGTGCAGAACTTACCACATTAATCAATGTATGTCATGTTGTTCAGTGGTGCAGAACCAGATTTAACAGCAAACACAAAACCATTGTAAGAACATGAGTTCAAGGCAAGTTCTTTATCTCTAAATAGAGATGTATATGTACTTTTCTGAACCTTACATTTCTTCCCACAGTCACTGGCTTCAACCTTTGGGGATCTATATTTGCAACAGGCATTGTGTGTACGTTCTACTGCACACTGGTGAGTCGGTTGGGATAACAGGCATTGTGTGTACGTTCTACTGCACACTGGTGAGTCGGTTGGGATAACAGGCATTGTGTGTACGTTCTACTGCACACTGGTGAGTCGGTTGGGATAACAGGCATTGTGTGTACGTTCTACTGCACACTGGTGAGTCGGTTGGGATAACAGGCATTGTGTGTACGTTCTACTGCACACTGGTGAGTCGGTTGGGATAACAGGCATTGTGTGTACGTTCTACTGCACACTGGTGAGTCGGTTGGGATAACAGGCATTGTGTGTACGTTCTACTGCACACTGGTGAGTCGGTTGGGATAACAGGCATTGTGTGTACGTTCTACTGCACACTGGTGAGTCGGTTGGGATAACAGGCATTGTGTGTACGTTCTACTGCACACTGGTGAGTCGGTTGGGATAACAGGCATTGTGTGTACGTTCTACTGCACACTGGTGAGTCGGTTGGGATAACAGGCATTGTGTGTACGTTCTACTGCACACTGGTGAGTCGGTTGGGATAACAGGCATTGTGTGTACGTTCTACTGCACACTGGTGAGTCGGTTGGGATAACAGGCATTGTGTGTACGTTCTACTGCACACTGGTGAGTCGGTTGGGATAACAGGCATTGTGTGTACGTTCTACTGCACACTGGTGAGTCGGGTTTTGGATACTCACATTTGTCCTACTTAATAACTATAGAGTTGATCCTTCTTCCTGACATCATGCAGGCAACCTCTCTTACTGTGTTTCTGAAAGAGGAGCAGAGCACACCTGAATAACAAGAAACAGTGACAGTGTAAACCAAGCACCTCCCAGTCTCAGATCAGGACATGGGACTATTCAGCTGTGCTATACAGAGTCATGTGGGGGGAGGCCAGGTTATGCTGTGATGCTGATGAATTGTCTGTGGTAATTATCTTTGGTGTGTGTGTGTGTGTGTCTGTCTGTGTGTGTCCCTGCATCTCTCTCTCTCTCTCTCTCTCTCTCTCTCTCTCTCTCTCTCTCTCTCTCTCTCTCTCTGTGTGTGTTTTAAGGGCGGGCTGAAGGCAGTGGTGTGGACAGATGCGTTCCAGATGGTGGTGATGGTTGTGGGCTTCATGACCGTGCTGGTCCAGGGGACCCGGAAGACAGGGGGTGCAGCCTCTGTGTGGGAGGCGGCTAAAACAGGAAACAGACTCGACATCTTTGAGTAAGTACAGCATCATACTCAACTCAGGTCTTGGTTTGTTAATGGCTTTCACACAGTCACTTCTCTTTGTATGTCATACTGTCTAGTTGGATGGATGTCCTTTGGGTGGTGGACCATTCTTGATACACACAGGAAACTGTTGATCATGAAAAAACCCGGCAGCGTTGCAGTTCTTGACACAAACCGGTGCGCCTGGCACCTACTACCATACCCCGTTCAAAGGCACTTAAATGCAATCCATGTCTCAATTGTCTCAAGGCTTAAACCTTCTTCTTTAACCTGTCTCCTCCTCTTCATCTACACTGATTGAAGTGGATTTAACAAGTGAATAAGGGATCATAGCCTTCACCTGGATTTACTGTGTATGTCATGGAAAGAGAGTATATATTTTGAGATCTGGCCGCGGACCCCCTGAAGTACCCTACTTTGAGAACCACTGCACTAATGAATATGGCTCTATGCCCTCAGCTTTGACCCAGACCCTCTGAGACGCCATACGTTCTGGACCATCTCTATTGGGGGAACCTTTACCTGGCTGGGCATCTACGGGGTTAACCAGTCAACTATACAGAGATGCATCTCTTGCAAAACCGAGACACACGCCAGACTGTAAGCATCTTCCTTCACTAACACACACTACTGATCCGAGCTGAGCTGTATTAAGCTGGACTGAGTCCGCATCCACCAGTCCACCATCCACATTAATTCGGAGTCCACTCTAACAAGATGCTGCTCTTTTTCACGGTCCTTCGAGATGAATCTGAAAAACTGCACAATATACTGTATACCTTTATGAATAAGAGTGTCTGTATGGAGCAGTCAGGATGCTTCATATCACTACCCAGCCTAGCTACCTCTGTCTGCGTGTTAAGACTGTTTTCAGTAGCATTTGTCTGTCATCCACTTCCCAGAGCTCTGTACTTCAACCTGCTGGGGCTGCTGGTCATCTTGGTGTGTGCAGTGTTCTCCGGTCTCATCATGTATGCTTTCTACACCAACTGTGATCCATGGACCGCCCAGTCAGTCACAGCACCAGACCAGGTTACTAATGTCCTTAATGTTCCTGGTTGTCCTTTATACAGTCACAGCACCAGACCAGGTTACTACTATCCATAATGTTCCTGGTTGTCCTTTATACAGTCACAGCACCAGACCAGGTTACTACTATCCATAATGTTCCTGGTTGTCCTTTATACAGTCACAGCACCAGACCAGGTTACTACTATCCTTAATGTTCCTGGTTGTCCTTTATACAGTCACAGCACCAGACCAGGTTACTACTATACATAATGTTCCTGGTTGTCCTTTATACAGTCACAGTACCAGACCAGGTTACTACTATACATAACGTTCCTGGTTGTCCTTTATACAGTCACAGTACCAGACCAGGTTACTACTATACATAATGTTCCTGGTTGTCCTTTATACAGTCACAGTACCAGACCAGGTTACTACTATACATAATGTTCCTGGTTGTCCTTTATACAGTCACAGTACCAGACCAGGTTACTACTATACATAATGTTCCTGGTTGTCCTTTATACAGTCACAGTACCAGACCAGGAAAGTGTACGTATCTCCACACAAATCTCAGACCATACGTAGCACAACTTGTAGTGGTTGAAGAATTGTATTACAACCAAATATTGTTATTTTGGGGGAAATGGAGGTTTGACACACAGGAATTAAAATAATGGTAGACTAATAAAAACATTAGGCTAATGATAAAACCTAATATATTTATTTAAATTGTATTATATGGGCCTAAATTCTAATCATATTTTCTGACATGACTAGTTTATTCCTGCTACAAAACAAATATTATGCTACCTTTCATTCAATAGCCAAGAATGCTTAAAGGAATAGACCGGTAGCCTAGACAGAATGGTAGGCTGCTGTATTGAAGGAAGTAGACCGGTAGCCTAGACAGAATGGTAGGCTGCTGTATTGAAGGAAGTAGACCGGTAGCCTAGACAGAATGGTAGGCTGCTGTATTGAAGGAAGTAGACCGGTAGCCTAGACAGAATGGTAGGCTGCTGTATTGAAGGAAGTAGACCGGTAGCCTAGACAGAATGGTAGGCTGCTGTATTGAAGGAAGTAGACCGGTAGCCTAGACAGAATGGTAGGCTGCTGTATTGAAGGAAGTAGACCGGTAGCCTAGACAGAATGGTAGGCTGCTGTATTGAAGGAAGTAGACCGGTAGCCTAGACAGAATGGTAGGCTGCTGTATTGAAGGAATAGACCGGTAGCCTAGACAGAATGGTAGGCTGCTGTATTGAAGGAAGTAGACTGGTAGCCTAGACAGAATGGTAGGCTTCTGTATTGAAGGAAGTAGACCGGTAGCCTAGACAGAATGGTAGGCTGCTGTATTGAAGGAAGTAGGCCGGTAGCCTAGACAGTATGGTAGTCTGCTGTATTGAAGGAAGTAGACCGGTAGCCTAGACAGAATGGTAGGCTGCTGTATTGAAGGAAGTAGACCGGTAGCCTAGACAGTATGGTAGTCTGCTGTATTGAAGGAAGTAGACCGGTAGCCTAGACAGAATGGTAGGCTGCTGTATTGAAGGAAGTAGACCGGTAGCCTAGACAGAATGGTAGGCTGCTGTATTGAAGGAAGTAGACCGGTAGCCTAGACAGAATGGTAGCCTGCTGTATTGAAGGAAGTAGACCGGTAGCCTAGACAGAATGGTAGGCTGCTGTATTGAAGGAATAGACCGGTAGCCTAGACAGAATGGTAGGCTGCTGTATTGAAGGAATAGACCGGTAGCCTAGACAGAATGGTAGGCTGCTGTATTGAAGGAATAGACCGGTAGCCTAGACAGAATGGTAGGCTGCTGTATTGAAGGAAGTAGACCGGTAGCCTAGACAGAATGGTAGGCTGCTGTATTGAAGGAAGTAGACCGGTAGCCTAGACAGAATGGTAGCCTGCTGTATTGAAGGAATAGACCGGTAGCCTAGACAGAATGGTAGGCTGCTGTATTGAAGGAAGTAGACCGGTAGCCTAGACAGAATGGTAGGCTGCTGTATTGAAGGAATAGACCGGTAGCCTAGACAGAATGGTAGGCTGCTGTATTGAAGGAAGTAGACCGGTAGCCTAGACAGAATGGTAGGCTGCTGTATTGAAGGAAGTAGACCGGTAGCCTAGACAGAATGGTAGTCTGCTGTATTGAAGGAAGTAGACCCGTAGCCTAGACAGAATGGTAGTCTGCTGTATTGAAGGAATAGACCGGTAGCCTAGACAGAATGGTAGTCTGCTGTATTGAAGGAATAGACCGGTAGCCTAGACAGAATGGTAGGCTGCTGTATTGAAGGAAGTAGACCGGTAGCCTAGACAGAATGGTAGGCTGCTGTATTGAAGGAAGTAGACCGGTAGCCTAGACAGAATGGTAGTCTGCTGTATTGAAGGAAGTAGACCCGTAGCCTAGACAGAATGGTAGTCTGCTGTATTGAAGGAAGTAGACCGGTAGCCTAGACAGAATGGTAGGCTGCTGTATTGAAGGAATAGACCGGTAGCCTAGACAGTATAGTCCATTAGTGTCTGTTCTACATCCAACCCTTAATTCACATCTGCTCATTAGTGTCTAGAGAGTTGGGGTGAATTCCAATTCAATTCAGGAAGTGACTGAATGACTTCAGACCTGTAGCGCTAACATCCCACATCATGAAGACCCTGGAAAGGTTAGTCCTCGCTCACCTCAGACCCCTGGTGTTTACATCACTGGATCCCTGCAGTTTGCATACCAGCGCAACATCGGGGTGGATGATGCAATCATCTACCTTCCTTAGAAGGCCTACTCTCACCTGGACAACGCAGTTTGCACTGTGAGGGTTATGTTTTTTGACTTCTCCAGTGCCTTCAACACCATTCAGCCCCTGCTACTGGGTGAGAAGATGAAGAGGATGAAAGTGGAAGCACCCTTAGTCTCCTGGGTTACGGACTACCTGACCGGTAGGCCACAATTTGTGCGGCTACAGAGCTGTGTGTCAGAACGGGCAGTGAGCAACACAGGGGCCCCCCAGGGAACGGTCCTGTCCCCCTTCCTGGTCACCCTCTACACCTCGGACTTCAGATATAACTCTGAAACATGCCACCTACAGAACTCAGATGACTCCGCAATTGTAGGGTGCATCAGGGGTGGGCAGGAGGAGGAGTACAGGAGCACAATCAATGACTTTGTGGTGTGGTGTGAGCAGAACCACCTTCAGCTCAACATCAGCAAAACAAAGGAGATGGTGGTGGACTTCAGAAGAACCAAGGCCCAACTGACTGCAGTCCCTATACAGGGGATGGATGTGGAAATGGTTGGGAGTCCATATGGACAACAGGCTGGAATGGGATGGTAACACCGGGGCCCTGTACAAAAAGGGCCAGAGCCGACTCTACTTTCTGAGGAGACTCAGGTCCTTCAACGTGTGCAGTAAACTACTGCATACTTTCTACCAGTCTGTGGTGGCCAGTGCCATTTTTTTTGCAGTGGTGTGCTGGGGCGCCAACATAAAGGCCGGTGATGCTTCTCGGGTAAATAAGCTGATCAGGGAGGCTATCTCTGTTCTGGGGATTAGTCTTGACACTCTAGACGAGGTGGCGGAGAGACGGATCCTGGTCAAACTGCTGGCCATCATGGACAACATCACCCACCCTCTGCATGCCATGGTTATGACGCAGAGGAGCACCTTCAGTCACAGACTGATCCCACCATGGTGTGCCAGAGAGTGCTACAGGAGGTCCTTCCTGCCGGCGGCTATTAGACTATTTAATGCTGTGCCATCTGCAACATAGACCTGGAGCTGTTGGGTTGTTAGGACCTAGTTTAACAATTAGGCATCCATCCATCCGTGAGTAACTCTGGTCTGTAATCACTCATTCACTCAGGACTTATTCATTCAGCACTAATTCATTCAGGACTGTATATACATATTCATTTACAGTTGTTATATCATATCACGTGCAATATTGTAAGCAATTATTCAACTTAACTTACTCAGGAATGCATATTAGTATCCTGTCAATTGTATCTTTTTTCATTGCTTTTAGTATATCGAATGTGCAATACGTGCATTTATCTGTAATTAAACCCTGCGCACTAAGGACTGTATTTTAAGGGAATTACTATTATTACCCTAAATTATATCATACACACATTTAGCTATTTAAGTATATCTTCCTGTCATTTACCTGTACAGTTAATTTAACCATGCAAATATTCACTTACCTGTTCATTTAACCAGACTGTATATTAAGTAAACTATTATTACCCTCACTTATATCATACGCACATTTAGCTATTTAAGTATTTCTCTGCCATCGACCTGTATAGTATAGTTAACCATGCAAATACTCTTTATTTATCTATATCAACTTGCAATATTTTTATCATTTGTTTTCACCTAACACTCTGTAACAATGTATAGTGTACATATTCAGCCAACCACCCATACTATGCAATGTCTTTTTATAGCTTTTTGCACTCCAGACTTCTTGTATTTTTATACTTTTTCATACTGCCGCAATATATATCATGTATCGTGTATTTGTCTTTTGTGTATTTTCATTCTGGCATTTTGCACCTGCCCTGTGTTTTGTTGTAGCTGCTTGATGAAGAAATTTCCCCTCTGGGATCAATAAAGTACCTATCTATTAGAAATTGACTCCAACCCTGGTGTCTAGTGCTCTATTACCCAGTACTTATGAAGTCTACAGCTCATGCCATAACCTTTTCACCCTGTGTCTCTACAGCTCATGCCGTATTTTGTCATGGAGATTCTTGGGGAGTACCCTGGTCTTCCTGGGATGTTTGTTGCTTGTGCCTTCAGTGGAACACTCAGGTTAAAGGAATCACTGTGTGGATCATTTCAAACTGTTTAAGGATGGGTTTCCCAAAGCCTTCGTACCTAAAGTGGTATGTTATTTCGCTCCACAATGCAGCCACACAGACACAAGAGAGTCATTGTAAATCAATCTTCAATGCATTTACAAACCAAGGCTTTTGGAAACACAGCCCAGAATTGTCTTGTCTTCATTGCACTCTAACTTAAATACTTCTTAAGAGATCTCAACTAATTTCCTGTCTATGCCCCTCTCTCAGTACTGTGGCAGCCAGCATCAATGCCCTGGCCACGGTGACCTATGAAGACTTTGTTAAGCAGTGTTGTACTAACCTCTCCAACAAAGCTTGCGGCTGGATCAGCAAAGGACTGTGTAAGAATAACTCACAGTTATTACTATAATAGAGGCCATAAATTGGAGCCCAGCTTGTGCAAAATAATTCCAACATACACACGCTACAATTTTCATCTCTGCAGGTATTGTGTTCGGCGTAGCCTGCACTACCATGGCAGTCGCTGCCTCCTACATGGGAGGGGTTGTACAGGTAAACACTGTCCCTGTTAGTGTGTGGATGACTAGTACATAACAGAGCTGATGGCTAGGGGATTAATACGTCTTGATGTGTGTGTTTCCCAGGCGGCTCTGAGTATCCATGGCATGTGTGGTGGTCCAATGCTGGGCCTCTTCTCTCTGGGGATCATCTTCCCCTGGACCAACTCTATGGTTAGCATAGAAAAACCTCTTCATCTTTTCCATGGTCCTTCCTGACAGATTAAGCCTTGTCCTAGAATGGTTACCTAAACACAAGCAATTCTACATGCATCTATAGAAATTCAGTTATCAGTTATCAAGTGACTCATTTATAGATGAGCATCTTCTGTACTGGTTGTCTTCAGGGAGCAGCAGGTGGTCTGGTAGTAGGCATTGCCCTGTCGTTCTGGGCAGGTGTTGGAGCTTTCATCTACCCTACTCTAGACATCAACACCAGACCTCTGTCTCTTAGTACAGAGAGATGTATTCAACTGAACTCATCTGTCCACACCACCACTTATCCACCGTCTTACCTGGACCCCACCACTCTACCACCAAGGTATAGTATAGTCTCTGTCACCAGGGCCCTGTTGAGTAGGGAGAAAATGTACCAAAACGATTATCAACGGAAAACAACAATCTGTGTTGTTATTGTTCAGGCAGTGCCTGACACTCTTCAAAATATTTCAAAACGATTTCTCCCCACTGAACACAACCCACGTTTACTAAGATCTCTTACTGAGCCCATTGGACCAGACATTTAATAAGCTATCTTACTGAGCCCATTGGACCAGACATTTACTAAGCTATCTTACTGAGCCCATTGGACCAGACATTTACTAAGCTATCTTACTGAGCCCATTGGACCAGACATTTTGTCCCCAGAATGATGACTCAAATAATGCCATGATACACTGGAAGTATTGTATTCTCTACAGACCTCCCTTCAATACAGATGTAGGATCTTAATTTGAGACAGTTTGCTACAGCAAGAAGATTATCTTGCAGAAATAAGACATTTTAATTATTATTTGGATTATAATTCATGGATTTTTAGGGGTTGACACATTTTTCATTAGGGTAAATCGAGTCTGATATTTTAAAGTGGAAATGACAAACTTTAGAAGCCTTTTTAAACATTGAATACACTACAAGTTTGCATTTCCAGTTGTGCAGGACAATTCTCAGAAACAAAAGAGTGATCAAATTAAGATCCTACATCTGTAAGTCTGACTCGAAATTCCTTACATTGGATTTCCCATACCTTACATCTATGTGATGTGTAGTAGAATAAACAGGAAATCCAATATTCTCAAACTAGGATTTCTGGAAAACCTTGGAAATTTGGGATAGTTACCAACATTTTGCAACCCTATGTGGACAACAGAATATTGTGACTCCTCTGTCCTCCACAGGCCACTCCTGGCTGATCACTGGTACTCCATGTCCTATCTGTACTATAGTGCTGTTGGATTTCTAGCCACCGTTACTGCTGGTCTGCTCATCTCCTTCATCACAGGTACTGTGTGTCTGCAGCATATACAGTTGAAGTCCGAATTCTACATATACTTAGGTTGAAGTCATTAAAACTAATTTTTCAACGACTCCACAGATTTCATGTTAACAAACTATAGTTTTGGCAAGTCAGTTAGGACATCTACTTTGTGCATGACCAGATTATTTCACTTATAATTCACTATATCACAATTCCAGTGGGTCAGAAGTTTACATACACTAAGTTGACTGTGCCTTTAAACAGCTTGGAAAATTCCAGAAAATGATGTCATGGCTTTAGACGCTTCTGATAGGCTAATTGACATAATTTGAGTCAATTGGAGGTGTACCTGTGGATGTATTTCAAGGCCTTCCTTCAACCTCAGTGGCTCTTTGCTCGACATCATGGGAAAATCAAAAGAAATCAGCCAGGACCTCAGAACCGTGTGAAGATACTGGAGGAAACAGGTACAAAAGTATCTATATCCACAGTAAAACGAGTCCTATATCGACATAACCTGAATGGCCACTCAGAAAGGAAGAAGCCACTGCTCCAAAATCGCCATAAAAAAGCAAGACCATGGTTTGCAACTGCACATGGGGACGAAGATCGTACTTTTTGGAGAAATGTCCTTTGGTCTGATGAAACAAAAATAGAACTGTTTGGCCATAATGACCATTGTTATGTTTAGAGGAAAAAGGGGGAGGCTTGCAAGCCGAAGAACACCATCCCAACTGTGAAGCACGGGGGTGGCAGCATCATGTTGTGGGGGTGCTTTGCTGCAGGAGGGACTGGTGCACTTCACAAAATATATGGCATCATGAGGAAGGAAAATTATGTGGATATATTGACGCAACATCTCAAGACATCAGTCAGGAAGTTAAAGCTTGGTCGCAAATGGGTTTTCCAAATGGACAATGACCCCAAGCATACTTCCAAAGTTGTGGCACAATGGCTTAAGGACAACAAAGTCAAGGTATTGGAGTGGCCATCACAAAGCCCTGACCTCAATCCTGTAGAATATTTGTTGGCAGAACTGAAAAAGCGTGTGCCAGCAAGGAGGCCTACAAACCTGACTCACTTACACCAGTTCTGTCAGGAGGAATGGACCAAAATTCACCCAATTTACTGTGGGAAACTTGTGGAAGGCTACCCGAAACGTTTGACCCAAGTTAAACAATTTAAAGGCAATGCTACCAAATACTAATTGAGTGTATGTAAACTTCTGACCCACTGGGAATGTGATAAATAAAAGCTGAAATAAATAATTCTCTCTACTATTATTCTGACATTTCACATTCTTAAAATATAGTGGTGATCCTAACTGACCTAAGACAGGGAATTATTACTAGGATTAAATGTCAGGAATTGTGAAAAACTGAGTTAAATGTATTTGGCTAAGGTGTATGTAAACGTTTATCAGCACATACATTGGATGACAGAATTAAATAGAACATGTTAAAAAGGTTAGTTCCGATCCTGGATGCTGATTGGATGAGCAGCGTTCAAATGTCCTATTGCTGCTGTGCTTGTCTCTTGACATTACATCATTGTATATTAGGATCTGTTCTGAAGAACAGACATCAGCCCATTCCAGAGCTGTATGGCCCCTCTAGTGTTATACATTCCTGTGGTCTGCTGTCAACACACCTCTAGTGTTATACATTCCTGTGGTCTGCTGTCAACACACCTCTAGTGTTATACATTCCTGTGGTCTGCTGTCAACACACCTCTAGTGTTATACATTCCTGTGGTCTGCTGTAAACACACCTTGGAAAAGACGTCAGTCAACAAGAAGAGGTCATAGAGAACAGGAATCAATGGCTGATGTCTGAAAGACATGGAAAGTGGTCTAAACCTCTAAATTATGTTGCTGTGCTTCCAGTACTCTCTGTCATCACATTATCTGTCTGTCTGCAACGGTTCAACACACACTGTCTGTCTGTGTGGATGGATTTAACTACAACTGCTATAGAATATGGCCCAATGCATGTGGTATTTTACAATCACACAAATGCCATTTAGAAAACCATTGATTTTATCTACTGAGAAAGACTGATTCATGATCTCATTCATTATTGAATGACAAAGGAGGGAATGTCTGTTTGGCCTGCCATGTATTTACTGCATCGGGTCTAACTTGTGGTCAGTATACCACATAACTATCAGCCATCCTAGCTGATATGTTCCTGTAACATCCCCTATATAACAACACAAAGCCAGAACCAGATGCAGACACAGGAGGCAGATGGTTTGAGTCTCTGATATTTATTATAAGACAAGAGACAGGTCTTGGACAGGCAGAGGATCAAAAACCAGGAGTCCAGAAAGTACAGAATGGCAGGCAGGCTCAGTGTCAGGACAGGCTGAATGGTCAGGCAGGCAGGCTCAGTGTCAGGACAGGCTGAATGGTCAGGCAGGTGGGCTCAGTGTCAGGACAGGCTGAATGGTCAGGCAGGTGGGCTCAGTGTCAGGACAGGCTGAATGGTCAGGCAGGCTCAGTGTCAGGACAGGCTGAATGGTCAGGCAGGTGGGCTCAGTGTCAGGACAGGCTGAATGGTCAGGCAGGCAGGCTCAGTGTCAGGACAGGCTGAATGGTCAGGCAGGTGGGCTCAGTGTCAGGACAGGCTGAATGGTCAGGCAGGTGGGCTCAGTGTCAGGACAGGCAAAAGGTCAGGCAGGTGGGCTCAGTGTCAGGACAGGCAAAAGGTCAGGCAGGTGGGCTCAGTGTCAGGGCAGGCAAAAGGTCAGAACCAGGAAGGCTAGAAAACAGAGACTAGGGGAAAACAGGAGCTCGGAAAAACATTCTGGTTGACTTGGCAAGACAAGACGAACTGGTAACAGACCAACAGAGAACACAGGTATAAATACACTGGGGATGATGAGGAAGATGGAGACACCTGGAGGAGGTGGAGACAAGCAAACAGATCAGGGTGTGACACCTGGAGGATCTTCTTTCGTTATTTGAATTTGAACTTTCCCACAACATTCTGGGAACCAAACTTCATTAGCTGGGACATGTCATTCTCTGAACTTGAAAGTGCTATCTATCCTCGGTCTCTGACAGGACACACCAGGAGTCAAGATGTGAAACCGTGGCTCCTACGACCGGTGTGTAACCTCTTCTGCTTTTGGTCGAAGAAGTACAAGAAGATGTGCTGGTGTGGCGTCAACCACGAGTTAAAACAGGTGAAAGAGACTTATTATCATACTTACGTATCAGAATACAATATAACATAGCATAACCAGCATGGCCATACAAGGACCTTGTCAGTCTATCAAAATTAGGACCGTCAGAAAGTATTCAGACTCCTTGAATTTTTCCTTATTCTAAAATGGATTCAATTGTTTTTCCCTCATCAGTCCACATACAATACCCCATAATGACACAATACCCCATAATGACACAATACCCCATAATGATACAATACCCCATAATGACACAATACCCCATAATGACACAATACCCCATAATGATACAATACCCCATAATGACACAATACCCCATAATGACACAATACCCCAAAATGACACAATACCCCATAATGACACAATACCCCATAATGACCCAATACCCCATAATGCCCCAATACCCCAATACCCCATAATGCCCCAATACCCCATAATGCCCCAATACCCCATAATGCCCCAATAACCCATAATGACACAATACCCCGTAATGACACAATACCCCGTAATGACACAATACCCCATAATGATACAATACCCCATAATGACACAATACCCCATAATGATACAACATCCCATAATGATACAATACCCCATAATGATACAATACCCCATAATGACACAATACCCCATAATGATACAATACCCCATAATGATACAATACCCCATAATGCCCCAATACCCCATAATGACCCAATACCCCATAATGCCCCAATACCCCATAATGACCCAATACCCCATAATGACACAATACCCCATAATGACCCAATACCCCATAATGACACAATACCCCATAATGACACAATACCCCAATACCCCATAATTATGGTATTCAGACCCTTTACTCAGTACTTTATTAAGTATTCAGACCCTTTACTCAGTACTTTATTAAGTATTCAGACCCTTTACTCAGTACTTTATTAAGTATTCAGACCCTTTACTCAGTACTTTATTAAGTATTCAGACCCTTTACTCAGTACTTTATTAAGTATTCAGACCCTTTACTCAGTACTTTGTTGAAGCCCCTTTGGCAGCGATTACATCATCGAGTTTTCTCTCAAGCTCTGTCAGGTTGTATGGGGAGTGTTGATGAACAGCTATTTTCAGGTCTCTCCACAGATGTTAGACCGGGTTCAAGTCTGGGCTACTCAAGGACATTCAGAGACTTGTCCAGAAGCCACTCCTGCTTTGTCTTGGCTGTGTGCTTAGGGTCGTTGTCCCGTTGGAAGGTGAACCTTCTCCCCAGTCTGAGGTCCAGAGTGCTCTGGAGCAGGTTTTCATCAAGGATCTCTCTGTACTTTGCTCTGCTCATCTTTGCCTCGATCCTGACTAGTCTCCCAGTCCCTGCCACTGAAAAACATCCCCACTGCATGATGCTGACACCACCATGCTTCACCGTAGGGATGGTGCCAGGTTTCCTCCAGACGTGATGCTTGGCATTCAGGCCAAAGAGTTCAATCTTGGTTTCATCAGACCAGAGAATCTTGTTTCTCATGGTCTGAGAGTATTTAGGTGCCTTTTGGCAAACTCCATGCAGGCTGTCATGTGCCTTCTACTTAGGAGTGGCTTCCATCTGGCCACTCTGCCATAAAGACCTGATTGGTGGAGTGCTGCAGGATGGTTGTCCTTCTGGAAGATTCTCCCATCTCCACAGAGGAACTCTAAAGCTCAGAGTGACCATCGGGTTCTTGGTCACCTCCCTGACCAAGGCCCTTCTCCCCCGATTGCTCAGTTTGGCCTGGCGGCCAGCTCTAGGAAGAGTCTTGGTGGTTCCAAACTAGGAAGAGTCTTGGTGGTTCCAAGGGTACCAACATTTCTTGGTACCCTTCCCAAGATCTGTGCCTCGACACAATCCTATCTCCGAGCTCTACGGACAATTCCTTCGACCTCATGGCTTAGTTTTGCTCTGACATGCACTGTCAACTGTGGGACCTTATGTAGACAGGTGTGTGCCTTTCCAAATCATGTCCAATCAATTGAATTTACCACAGGTGACCTCCAATCAAGTTGTAGAAACATCTCAAGGATGATCAATGGAAACAAGATGCAGCTGAGCTCAATTTCGAGTCTCATAGCAAAGGGTCTGAATAGTTATGTAAATAAGGTATTTTGGTTTTTTATTTTTAATAAGTAAGTAAACATTTCTTAAAAATCCGTTTTCGTGGGCACTGTACATGCAGCATCTGGTCCTAGAAAAAAGTGGTAATATAAATCAAATCACATTTTATTTGTTCCATGCTCCACTACAGCCCCGTCGATGTAAATGGGGGCGTGCTCGGTCCTCCTTTTCCTGTAGTCCACAATCTTCTCCTTTGTCTTGCTCACGTTGAGGGAGAGGTTGTTGTCCTGGCACCACACTGCCAGGTCTCTGACATCCCCCCTATAGGCTGTTTCATCGTTGTCGGTGATCATACCTACCACCGTTGTGTCATTGGCACACTTGATGGTGTTGGAGTCGTGCTTTGCCACCAGTTGTGGGTCAACAGGGATTACAGGAGGGGACTAAACACTCACCACTGAGGGGCCCCGTGTTGAGGATCAGCGTGGTGGATGTGTTGTTGCCTACCCTTACCACATGGGGGCGGCCCGTCAGGAAGTCCAGGATCCAGTTGCAGAGGGAGGTGTTTAGTCCCAGGGTCCTTAGCTTAGTGATGAGCTTCGAGGGCACTATGGTGTTGAACGCTGAGCTGTAGTCAATTAACATTATTCTCACGTAGGTGTTCCTTTTGTCCAGGTGGGAAAGGGCAGTGTGGAGTGCAATAGAGATTGCATCATCTTTGGATCTCTTGCGGCGGTATGCAAATTGGTCTGGGTCTAGGGTTTCTGGGATAATGGTGTTGATGTGAGTCATGACCAGCCTTTCAAAGCACTTCAGACGTGAGTGCTACGGGTCGGTAGTCATTTATGCAGGTTACCTTGGCGTTCTTGGGTAAAGGTGTTCTGCTTGAAACATGTTGGTATTACAGACTCAGTCAGGGACAAAAAATGTCACTTGCCAGCGCATACTCTGAGTACACGTCCTTGTAATCCATCTGGCCATGCGGCCTTGTGACCTGTTTAAAGGTCTTACTCACATCGGCTGCTCTCATGCATGCTTCAATGTTCCTCGAAGCGAGCATAGAAGTAATTTAACTTGTCTGGTAGGCTCCTGTCACTGGGCAGCTCGCCGCTGGGCTTCCCTTTGTAGTCCGTGACAGTTTGCAAGCCCTGCCGGGATAGCATAGCGCATAGCTGTAATTACAGTAGTGCTACACAGGTGTAAGAGCAACTCGATATTAAGTCTTACCAACAAATGTTTCACTTACCAATAATGTGTTCAGCCTTGGTCTAGTATGACATCTCAGTATCTCTTTGTCTTGTCTACTAGGATATGGAGAGCCCAGTTAAAGATGAAGGTCCCTTTGTGGAAGGTCCCTTTGTGGAAGGTCCCGGCAGAAAGGGAATGAAGAGGAAAGTACAGCCAGCTATAACCTGCTATAACCTGCAAGAGAAAGCTCATGACAACGCTGGCTTTACCGAAGACACACAGCCTTTTTAAAACCATAGAAATAGAATTACTAGTTAGTATAATACTACTGTAATATTATACTACCGTAATATAATAATTACTGTAATTCTATATATATGTTAAAAGCATTATAATGTTTAATAAAAACTGCTTAGATGATTGGTGACTACAGTAACACCCACGCTCTGACACCCACTCTCTGACACCCACTCTCTCCTCCAACTCTCCTTCACTCTAAAAACGCTTTTTTGTGTGTTCCAAATGGCAACCTAGGATTTTTCAGAAATCCTGGTTAAAAACAAGTGAAGTATTTGTCCCAATCAAGCCACAGTCTGTAATTCCCTTAAAGCCACAGTCTAATTCTCTGTTTAAAAGTATGCACAAATAAAGGAGTTCAAGTGCTCCACTCCACTGAACCTTCTAAAGCAAAGCCCAATGCTATAAATTACATCACTGGGATGGGGTTGGTCTCTGGGCCTTCAGGACTGTACATGTGGTTGGTCTCTGGGCCTTCAGGACTGTACATGTGGTTGGTATTTGGGCCTTTAGTCAAAAGTAGTGCACTGTAAAGTCAATAGGGTACCATTTTGGACGCACCCTCAGCCACATTCTGAGCGCTTCCAGTAACCAATGAAGAACAGATAGATTTTGTGCATACCAGTGCACTCCAGGTCATGTACAGTACATTTCACTACAGGACTCACATTTGCTGTTGTTTTTGCAGCGCTATCATCAGACGAAAATAAATAGGCTTCTGACCAACGTGGGAAAGTTGGAACGCACCTCTCCTGGGTAAAACTGGCAGAGAGGACGTACCCAGTCCTACACGAGAGAATAATAAGAGTGAAAAAGTTCTGCTCTAGGTGAGGGGGGAGTGTGCACCGCTCCTGGGTAAAACCGGCAGAGAGGACACTTGATCCCTGCATCAGACAGGAAGAGAGAGTAGGGTGTAAAAACCCAACAAAAAAGAGTCAGGGAAAATTCTCTGTCTAATGCCTCAAATGTGATTTGTTTTTTTTCACCCTCAGCCACATTCTGAGCGCTTCCAGTAACCAATGAAGAACAGATAGATTTTGTGCATACCAGTGCACTCCAGGTCATGTACAGTACATTTCACTACAGGACTCACATTTGCTCTTGTTTTTGCAGCGCTATCTTCAGAGGAAAATAAATACTATCATCAGAGGAAAATAAATACTATCATCAGAGGAAAATAAATACTATCATCAGAGGAAAATAAATACTATCATCAGAGGAAAATAAATACAGAGTTTGACAGTGATAGTCTTTTTTTCCCTTCATATCACAACATTCCTCCAAACAGAATCCTTGGGCGACAGACATTTCACCGTTTGTTGTTCTAAGCTATACTGGAGAAAAATGACATATATACTGCTTGGACTGGCAAAAAGACCTGTGATACCACTCTAGTCAACAGAGGACTGCTTGGACTGGAGAAAAGACAACCCCAAACAATGGGTCATTGTTTGAGATGTCTGATATCTTCAGTTTTACGGAAGAAGTAAGTGTATTTCAATTTGTTTAACGTTGTAATTTTCAGTAGTTTGTTGATAAGTATATTATGAGTATAATAAATATCATGTCGAACTACGACTGCGCTTCACCTTGGTCTCTGTACACACACAACTGTGACAGAATGACCCACCAAAGCAAGACCAAGCAGCAAGGAGGAAAGCGTCGGCATCGGGGCTCTGGAGGACGAATAGCCCGAGGACAACCCCAAGAAGATTTTTTTGGGGGGGGGGCTATGGGGGTGGTCTGGCCGCATTCAGAACCCGGAGAGGCTGAAGGAGGAGGATCGCCCACCACTTTGTCTTCCCACGATCTATAATAGAGAGACCCGAGGGGTTTTATGATCGATCTATGGAGGAACAGACGAGGTGGTGGAGAACCTGGATGACTCTTCACCTGGAAAAGCATAAGGACCCGCTAGTTCAACAAATAGAGGAGGAGGAGGACTTCGGGCGCCGATACGCTCTCGTGACAGAGCTAATGGCGAAACGAGAGCGGGCTTCTGCCCCAGCGAAGGTCAGCAACCCGGAACCTCCAGCAAGGTCCGCAGCCCTGAGCCTACAGCGAAGGTCGGCAGCCCGGAGCAGTCCGCTCCACCGGTGCCCAATCCGGGTCCGGTCGTCTGTACCGCTCCATGGCCGGAACCGTTCGTCATGCCAGGTCCCATTCCAGGACTGGTCATCGGACTCATGTCAGGGAGGAAGTTATCCACTTCGCCGGGGCCTGAGCCGCCACCGAGGTGGATTGTCCCTCCTGACACTTCCAATGTCATTTTTTTTTTTGTATTAATTGTTTTTTAATTATCGCGGCCGGGAGTCCGTGCCTTAGAGGGGGGGTATTGTCAGCCCTTTACTCACCTAGTAGGCCATGGTCAGAGCCTGACAGGATCTAGAATCATAGTTCTATGTGTTTGCTTTTTGTGTTGAATCCCCAATTAGAGACAGCTGCGAGATGTTGTCTCTGATTGGGGATTCTATTTAAGTTGCTCAACCCCATTGGGCCATTGTTTGAGATGTCTGATATCTTCAGTGTTACGGAATTTGTTTAACGTTGTTATTTTCGGTAGTTCGTTGATAAGAATATTATGAGTATAATAAATATCATGTCGAACTACGACTGCGCTTCGACTTGGTCCATGTATACACACAACCGTGACAATTATGGTGTAGGGGAAGGCTACAAAAAGCTATCGCAGAGATGTAAGCTGTCAGTGTCCACTGTGAGGAACATAGTGAGGAAATGGAAGACCACAGGCACAGTTCTTGTTAAGGCCAGAAGTGGCAGGCCAAGTAAAATATTGGAGAGGCAAAGGTGAAGGATGGTGAGAACGGTCAAAAACAGCCCACAGACCACCTCCAAAGACCTATAACATCATCTTGCTGCAGATGGTGTCACTGTGCATCGTTCAACAATTCAGCGCACTTTGCACAAGGAGAAGCTGTACGGGAGAGTGATGCGGAAGAAGCCTTTTCTGCACACACGCCACAAACGCACATTTGGACAAGCCAGCTTCATTTTGGAATAAGGTGCTGTGGACTGATGAAACAAAGATTGAGTTATTTGGTCATAACAAGGGGCGTTATGCATGGCGGCAAAAGAACACAGCGTTCCAAGAAAAACACTTGCTACCCACAGTAAAATTTGGTGGGGGTTCCATCATGCTGTGGGGCTGTGTGGCCAGTGCCGGTTCTGGGAATCTTGTTAAAGTTGAGGGTCGCATGGATTCCACTCAATATCAGCAGATTCTTGGGAATAATGTTGAAGAATCAGTCACAAAGTTGAAATTACGCCGGGGCTGGATATTTCAAGACAACGACCCAAAACACTGCTCAAAATCTACCCGGGCATTTATGCAGAGGAACAAGTACAATGTTCTGGAATGGCCATCCCAGTCCCCAGACCTGAATATCACTGAGAATCTGTGGGATGATTTGAAGCGGGCTGTCCATGCTCGGCAACCATCAAACCTAACTGAACTGGAGATGTTTTGTAAGGAGGAATGGTCCAAAATACCTTCATCCAGAATCCAGACACTCATTAGAGGCTATAGGAAGCGTCTAGAGGCTGTTATTTTAGCAAAAGGAGGCTCTACTAAATATTGATGTGATTTTTCTGTTGGGGTGCCCAAATTTATGCACCTGTCTAATTTCGTTTTGATGTATATTGCACATTTTCTGTTAATCCAATAAACCTAATTTCACTACTGAAATATTACTGTGTCCATCAGTTATTTGATAGATCAAAATGAAATTGCTGATCCAAACACCCAATTATTTATAAATGGAAATCATGGAAATTGTCAGGGGTGCCCAAACTTTTGCATACGACTGTAGTCCCATGCTGCTTTCTGAAACCTGACTGACACTCAGTTAACATTTCAGAGGTGAGTCACAATTCCTTCAACTGAGTCTCTAAAATATTGTCTGAAACTGGTAGTTATTAGTTATTCAGATTGGATGATTCTCCTCCCTTTAATAGAGGCAAAACATATGCTGATTTCCAAACCCTAGGAATAACATTTTGCTCGAGGGTGAGATTTAAAAGATCGGTTTAGGGTTCAGATATAATTTCAGCTGCAAGTTTCAGCAGATTTGGATCCAAATGATCAGAACCAGCAGCTTTTTTTGTGTCAATTGTTTTTAAAACTTGAAGTTCCTCCACGGCAGAAAAAGAGGCAAAAGTAAAAGGTGTTGTTTTCAACGTCTTCATCATAAAATGTACGGTTATCAACACTGGACTCTGTCTTAAAGAAACCCAGAGGATACAAAATTATCATTAAAGCTATTTAACATTTCCGATCTATCTGTAATCTGTCTTTAAAAACACATGGCGGCAGATTATACCTGCAATTTGCATTTAATGATTTTATAATTTCTAGAATTTGAAAAAGTAATTTAGGTTTTCAATCGTGGCAGATAAATAGTACTCAGATTTAGACTTTTTAATTAGAGCTGTACATTTGTTCCTTAAAAACCTATATCTTGACCACTGGACCTTGGACTTTGTTTTTCTTGCAGTGGCCCACAGTTTATTTTTCTCATGTATAAGATTGGACAGTTCCTCCGAGTACCAAGGGTCATCCCTTCCTTTAACTGTATTACATCATGCTGACTAGTTATGGCTAAGAAGTTATCACAAAAAAACTCCAGGCCATTTCGACATCTGGGATTAAAACTATCCTGCTCCAGTCAAAATAAAACATGTCATAAAAAAAATCGAGGCTTACTTGTGAACATTTTTGTATTTCTTACAGCTGCAATAATGCAGTGGTCACTTAGATCATCACAAAAAACACCTGTATCTGCATACTTGTGGGGAACATTGATCTATAAGAGTTGATTTATCGAGACACTTCAGATTAGATTAATGCACAGTATCGCAGTGTGCCTTGAGGTCGTCAGAGACTGGTTTTAACCAATCCCAATTTAGATCGCCGACTAATACGATTTATTTGAAATTACATTTTGCAATACAACTCGAGTGCTGATAGCGTTTCACAAGGCGCTGACGGTCTGTAACAACCTAGAACAGTTAGGTGTACATCCTTTGAATATCTATTTTTAGTGCTAGCAATTCAAATTGTTTACACACAATTATATAATTTACAGCATATTATTTAAATATGACATGATTTCACATACTATGATAAACGTTTGCTAACTTTTGCTTGTCTTAACAAGCTTAACTTAAGATAAACTTAAAATAAAGGTAGCTTAACTGTTGCTTGCGTTTTAATGTTCCGATCTGGTATATAGCAATAGCAAACACAATGTCCGCTCAAGCAAAAAAGGACAAGGTGCAAATATGAGTAACCACTATCCTCCCATTGAAATAGATACGTCCTGGTCTAAGGCACTGCATCGCATCGCAGTGCAAGCTGTATTACTACAGATGCGGGTTCGAGCCCCGTCTGTCGCAGCCGGCCGCGACCGGGAGACCCATGAGGCGACGCACAGTTGGCCCAGCGTCGTCCGGGTTAGGGAGGGTTTGGCCGGCCAGGTTGTCCTTGTCCCATCGCGCTCTAGCATCTCCTGTGGCGGGCCGGGCGCATGCACGCTGGCTCAGTCGCCAGGTTTACGGTGGTTCCTCCGACACATTGGTGCGGCTGACTTCCGGGTTAAGCGTTCGTTGTGTGAAGAAGCAGTGCGGCTTGGTGGGTTGTGTTTCGGAGGACGCCCGGCTCTCAACCTTCGCCTCTCCCGAGTCCGTACGGGAGTTGTAGCGATTGGACAAGACAAGACAGTAACTACCAATTGGGGTGAAAAATTATAGATAGATAGGTACTTTATTGATCCCCGGTGGGGACATTTCTTTGTCAAGCAGCTACAACAAAACACAGGGCAGGTGCAAAATGCCAGAACTAAAAGACAGATACCTGATACATGATACATAGAGCGGCAGTATAGAAATACAAGATATCTGGAGTGCAAAAAAATAAAAGCTATAAAAAGACATTGCATGGTATGGGTGGTTGGCTGAATATGTACACTATACATTAGTGGATGTTGGATGGTTAACTATACTATACAGGTCGATGGCAGAGAAATACTTCAGTAGCTAAAAATGCGTATGACATGAGCGAGGGTAATAATAGTTTACTTAATAGACAGACTGGGTAAATGAACAGGTAAGTGAAAATTGTGCCTGGTTAAATTAGCTGTACAGGTAAATATACAGTTATATTTACAGATAAGTGAATACTTGCATAGTTACACAAACTGTACAGGTAAATGACAGGAAGAGATACTTTAATAGCTAAATGTGTGTATGATATAATTTGGGGTAATAATAGTAATTCCCTTAAAATACAGTCCTTAGTGCGCAGGGTTTAATTACAGACAACTGCACTTATTGCACATTCAATATACTAAAATCAATGAGAAAAGGTGCAACTGACAGGATACTAATATGCATTCCTGAGTGAATGCCTACGTAAGTTTGTCCTTGTCCTTGTCTGCATATTTTTTGCGGAACGCAGACGTTCTAGAACGTTTTTGAGCCCTCTGTATTAAACTACTTTCTCTGTGTTACAATGCCGCCTGTTCCATGTTATCTGACAGAATGCACAACAAAAACCTATCCCAGTACTGACTTGAATTGTTCACGAGTCTCTCATCGAGAGTCCAAGTCAAGTCTGAAGTCAAATGATCACGAGTCTAAGTCAAGTCGCAAGTCATTTTCTTTGCGACATAAGTGCGACTTGAGTCCGAGTCTCAGACTCGAGTTTCCATCAAAATAGGCTAGTTGAATACAATGACCTGTTTGCTGCTAGTCTTGAGCATATCCACCCTCCGGGTATTTGTGTAACCATGTAGCCCCAGAAGAATGATCCGTGGATCATCCCCACCGACTCTGGATCACAGCTGAGCCTCTCATCCCCACCGACTCTGGATCACAGCTGAGCCTCGCTTTCTTCCCAAAACCAAACAATAACCCATAGAAACACCAGCCAACAACCACCACATGAGTAATGATTCCATGTGCAGAACAATGTCTTAATTCTTTTTTTAATCAACATCATCAAGCTAAATGAAGCGACAGGTAGCAGACAATACTGTGGTTTTATTTCCTCAGTTCCCCGTCAGTCTGAGGGGATGTTGGATGGCTAACTAAAGAAGCAGCCTAAGCTTTGGCATCTTGGGCGAATAAGGCCATTCTGAACCATAATGGTGCTTAATATTTAATAGGCGAACAGAAATGGGTGGAAAAACACCAGTGCAGCAATTCCAGATATGAATATGGGAATTTAAGTTTGTGCCTGTAATCTATAAAAGTATTGATGACTGCAGGGCTTATGTAGGCTATGGTGTCTGTTGTTGGATGATTCATTCAATTAAAATCCTGCTTTGGTATCTCAGAGCCTTAGAGGAAGGGGCAGGGACTGGGTCATATGGTTCCGTTCCAAATGTCACCCTATTCACTGGCACGGCCTATATAGTGCACTGCTTTTGACCAGGGCCTATAGGGAGTAGTGTGCCATTTGGGGGACCCTAGGGATCTGGTCAAAAGTAGAGCACTATGTAGGGAATTTGGGACTGAGTTTATATGATAGGCACCTCTGTGATGATCTTGCCCACGATAGCCACGCCCAAGTTACACTGGATACCAAAGGAGAAGCAGAAGCCTAGGCTACTCATGATGGAGATGAGCTAGCACCGTGGGAGTAGGCTGCTCATGATGGAGATGAGCTAGCACCGTAGGAGTAGGCTGCTTTATGATGGAGATGAGCTAGCACCGTGGGAGTAGGCTGCTTTATGATGGAGTTGAGCTAGCACCGTGGGAGTAGGCTGCTCATGATGGAGATGAGCTAGCGAAGTGCAGTCACATGAAGGCGGTTTCTTCTCATGCTGCTCTGAAGGATGTCAGTCCACCGTTAACTCATCACTCCACCTGTCTTCTGATGCTTCTCCAACACCCTTTAGATCAAACAAGACATAGACCTATTAATAACATCCTTTATTTACTTTTTAAAAAGTAATCCTTGTAATATTTGACTATTCTTGCAATGATTATGTATATTTAAAAATTCCATGGGAAACAGTTAGGCTTTTACATTTAAATACAGAGCTGTATGCTAAGCTAATTAAAAAGAGATGGTATGGTGACAAAGGAGAGACATTTCGTTGTATTACAGTGTAATAAGTGGAATGTAATCATTTATATTGAACGTTTGAAGGAATTCTTAAAGATCATTGATTGGTATGACAAAGACTGCATTACATTCTGTTTTTGTCAATTGTTTAAAAAAAGAATAGAATATAAACCTGATTTGTGTCATTTTATTCCGAAGTTTCAAGTTGTATTAGTCTTATGTAGCCTACACTGTATTAGCCTACACTGTATTAGCCAACACTGTATTAGCCTACACTGTATTAGCCTACAGGATACACAAGTATACAATTTAGCATCAGTATAATACAGTGCAAATCAAGGATAGTGCAAATCAAGCGGAGAGTGCTGATGTTAGGAATAATTAGAACCTTTTTTCCGTTCCAATTTTCCTTCAGTGTTTAATTTTCACCTGTTCTGAGAAAGACAGCTTGGCTAAAGGAAGACAATAAACCACCTTGACACCACCCTGCAGCAGAACACAGACAGCACTGAATTTACATTTAGACTGTCTGTGTTGGTATACTGAGAGCTCAATAAGATTATTCAATGTAATAAGGTGTTTTGGACGTTTTAATTACTCAGCAAGGATAGGATTTGAAAACCACAAGTTGTGACGTTGAACAGCATCAGCATTCATCGGAATGGTTCATACATCCAACCGCTGGGAATATAACCACTGGAATGAAAATAACATCTCTAATGCCAGATTTAATATCGAAAGAAAAATTGTGTTTAATTGATAATAAAAGCCATTATATTAAATGTTGATTAGGTATCAACTTGTATGTGTTTTAATTCCAATCAATCATCCATCTTTATGGTGGAAACCATGCTATTTTCAGCCACCTACAGCGGAATTACTCAGGCTAAATTATGCTTTTGGAAAGCCTAGCCAACTTTAAATGGTGATATGTTTTTCTATTCTACATTTTTTGAATATGAATCTTGAAATAAGGAATGTAATTATCATAAGAGTATTTTCATCAATGGAGTAGTCTACAAGTCCAATGCAGTGTCGTATTACAGTACCGAACAGAATGTCTTCTATGACAGTTGATATCAAACAGATGGATCTTGGTTATTACTGATGAATATATAATATATAATTTTTTTCCTCAACGCCTGAATGAGACAGGAGGCAGTAATTCACACCTGCATTTGATATGGATATTGCCTGGAGTCTAACATTTCAATTCCCTACTGATAACCCAAAGTTAAAAGCAGACAGAGTGGAAGGGATAAAGAGATTGAGACAAACAAACCACGTGTATCCACGCCAGCCCAGGACCTCCACATCCGGCTTCTTCACCTGCGGGATTGTCTGAGAACAGCCACCCGGACAGCTGATGAAACTGAGAATAATTTCTGTCTGTAATAAAGCCCTTTGTGATTCTGATTGGCTGGGCCTGGCTCCCAAGTGGGTGGGCCTATGCCCTCCAAGTCCCACCTATGGCTTCTCCCATGCCCAGTCATGTGAAATCCATAGATTAGTGCCTAATTTATTTATTTAAATTGACTGATTTCCTTATATGAACTGTAACTCAATAAAATCTTTGAAATGGTTGCATGTTCAGTATGGTCTACACACAGTACCCACTAGGCACAGACGTCAATTCAACGTCTATTCCACGTTGGTTCAATGTAATTTCATTAATATTGACGGAATATTGCAGAATAAAGTCCCTATTTCTTACATAAATACATACAGTATATTGTTACAGAGATAGAGATGGGAAAATGCTCTGCCTCCAGGTGAGTATGAGGTGGAGATAAAGTTTAACTTACTTGATGGTCTGTAGCTTATTCTGAAACATGATGTGTAGCATAATCAAAGAGACAGAACAATATGAAACATGATGTGTAGCATAATCAGAGACAGAACAATATGAAACATGATGTGTAGCATAATCAGAGACAGAACAATATGAAACATGATGTGTAGCATAATCAGAGACAGAACAATATGAAACATGATGTGTAGCATAATCAAAGAGACAGAACAATATGAAACATGATGTGTAGCATAATCAAAGAGACAGAACAATATGAAACATGATGTGTAGCATAATCAGAGACAGAACAATATGAAACATGATGTGTAGCATAATCAAAGAGACAGAACAATATGAAACATGATGTGTAGCATAATCAAAGAGACAGAACAATATGAAACATGATGTGTAGCATAATCAGAGACAGAACAATATGAAACATGATGTGTAGCATAATCAAAGAGACAGAACAATATGAAACATGATGTGTAGCATAATCAAAGAGACAGAACAATATGAAACATGATGTGTAGCATAATCAGAGACAGAACAATATGAAACATGATGTGTAGCATAATCAGAGACAGAACAATATGAAACATGATGTGTAGCATAATCAAAGAGACAGAACAATATGAAACATGAGTCAGTGTGACCAGTCTAGCTACAGAGAGTCTCATAAACTAGGTTTCCATACAGTTGGCGACAGATTTTCATGCAAATATTCTAAAATCTGCATAAAAACAATGTTATTTTCCCATCAGAGATGTTTCCATCAAATTGACATGTTGCAGATAAAAGTTATGTGCATAAATACGTATTTCACATAAATTACTTTTGTGGTTAAATTCACTTAAACCGAATAAGTTAAATGGGTTACCATGGCATTTTCAACTCTAGGCCTACTGATAGTTTTGTCGCTAAAGATGTTACATGTAGTGAATGTTTATACTCTGGTATTGTCATGTGCGCTCCAGCCAACAACCTGCAGATACGGCGCAGGTATAACCTAGTACATGATGAGAATATCAAGTTGTTGGCTAGAGAGCAGTGTAGTCAGCTCAGCTCAGTTACCCCCATGGAGACCTTGTCTGTGACTCAATCTAGGTTGCGCAAACCTAAGTAAGTAACCTTAGTAATCTCACTGGAATAAAGACCTCCTCCATTCCTGTCATTATTGAAGACTATATAGTAGACTATATTGTCACTATGAATGGTGGATAGACAGGATAGACAGTTAGACTGGTAGACTATATTGACACTATGAATGGTGTATAGACAGGATAGACAGTTAGACTGGTAGACTATATTGACACTATGAATGGTGGATAGACAGGATAGACAGTTAGACTGGTAGACTATATTGACACTATGAATGGTGGATAGACAGGATAGACAGTTAGACTGGTAGACTATATTGACACTATGAATGGTGGATAGACAGGATAGACAGTTAGACTGGTAGACTATATTGTCACTATGAATGGTGTATAGACAGGATAGACAGTTAGACTGGTAGACTATATTGACACTATGAATGGTGGATAGACAGGATAGACAGACTGGTAGACTATATTGTCACTATGAATGGTGTATAGACAGGATAGACAGACTGGTAGACTATATTGTCACTATGAATGGTGTATAGACAGGATAGACAGTTAGACTGGTAGACTATATTGACACTATGAATGGTGGATAGACAGGATAGACAGTTAGACTGGTAGACTATATTGACACTATGAATGGTGGATAGACAGGATAGACAGTTAGACTGGTAGACTATATTGACACTATGAATGGTGGATAGACAGGATAGACAGTTAGACTGGTAGACTATATTGACACTATGAATGGTGGATAGACAGGATAGACAGTTAGACTGGTAGACTATATTGACACTATGAATGGTGGATAGACAGGATAGACAGTTAGACTGGTAGACTATATTGACACTATGAATGGTGTATAGACAGGATAGACAGTTAGACTGGTAGACTATATTGACACTATGAATGGTGGATAGACAGGATAGACAGTTAGACTGGTAGACTATATAGTAAACAAGCGTACTGCATAAGGGAAGCACCTAAACATGAGGATATGTGGCTAGGATGGATGAAATTATATAGTGAAACCTTTAAAAGAGTGAATGTAAACCAGGAAAAAAACACACTACCCTTCCCTGCGCCCAGTATAAACACACTACCCTCCCCTGCACCCAATAAAAACACACTACCCTTCCCTGCGCCCAGTATAAACACACTACCCTCCCCTGTGCCCAATAAAAACACACTACCCTCCCCTGCGCCCAGTATAAACACACTACCCTCCCCTGCACCCAATAAAAACACACTACCCTTCCCTGCGCCCAGTATAAACACACTACCCTCCCCTGTGCCCAATAAAAACACACTACCCTCCCCTGTGCCCAATAAAAACACACTACCCTCCCCTGCACCCAATAAAAACACATTACCCTTCCCTGCGCCCAGTATAAACACACTACCCTCCCCTGTGCCCAATAAAAACACACTACCCTTCCCTGCGCCCAATAAAAAAAAGACGACCCTCCCCAAAGAAAAAAAAGAAAAAGGTTTGACAACCCTCCCCGGTTTTGGACCTCCCCTCCCCTCCCCTGTTTTGTACCTCCCCTCCCCTCCCCTGTTTTGGACCTCCCCTCCCCTCCCCTGTTTTGGACCTCCCCTCCCCTCCCCTGTTTTGGACCTCCCCTCCCCTCCCCTGTTTTGGACCTCCCCTCCCCTCCCCTGTTTTGGACCTCCCCTCCCCAGTAAATGTCAAACTGTCCCTAAGATCGAGCTCCTTAGAGACACCCTCAAGACAGATTTATTGACATCTACTTGACATCTATCCATGAGATATTGAATATGTGCCATAAAAGTGGCATGATTACAAGTTCCATGCTCAGTACAAAATAAAGTAGCAAACATCTAATGTTTAACAAATATATGAGTGCAGATCAACAGGAGACGACCATAGTGAGGATTCATTGGTTAATTAATTAACATCTACAACATCAGCGATAAAGTACACAAAGATGCTGCATGTATTCAACCCCCCACAGACAGGCTGTATGATACAGACAACCCCCCACAGACAGGCTGTATGATACAGACAACCCCCCACAGACAGGCTGTATGATACAGACAACCCCCCACAGACAGGCTGTATGATACAGACAACCCTCCACAGACAGGCTGTATGATACAGACAACCCCCCACAGACAGGCTTGTTGCTGTATGATACAGACAACCCCCCACAGACAGGCTTGTTGCTGTATGATACAGACAACCCCCCACAGACAGGCTTGTTGCTGTATGATACAGACAACGTATTCAGGCATTGTGACTGAGATCTGTGCGGTCCAGCTGTAATAAGGACAACCTGAGAACATACCCCCCTGCCAAGTCTTTTCCAATCAAGGGAGGCGATGGGGAGAAGATGGATTTTTTAATAATTTAGGTGATCATTTACCATGGTCTGATCCTTCAGCATTCAGCAGCCAGCAGCCAAACCCTGGCCACCATGCTCCATGGTCCTCTGGTTCCTCTCTCTCTCAAACAACCCTGTTACCGTCACGTGACTCACTGCTGATCGCTGCCGCTGACTCCTCCGAAGCTGCAGCCAAGCGAACCCAAATGTATCCTTGAACTCCTTTCTAAACTGGCGTCCCACGAAGCAAGTAAACAGCGGGTTGACACAGGTGTTCAGGCTACATAGACAGATCTCCAGGCAGAATGCCAGGTCTACGGGCTGCCAGGACGCCGGCCTGCCTGGGTACATAGCATGCATCACGATGGCTGCGTTCCTGCTTAGGTGGTAGGGCAGGTAGAGCAGAGCGAAGAGGATCAGCACGGCAGTCAACACACGGGTCAGACGGAGACGTTTCCCATTGCTGCTGTGGAGGCGGATCTGTGGCCGGCGGCTGCGGAGGCGGAGCTCCCTGACGCTTTGGAGACAGACAATTAAAAGTGTGAGTTGTCGCACATACCAACATGTTGGAGAGGTGTTGTTTGACTGAATAGTAAACACATGTAAAAAAATAAATATAGTCAATCAAACACTATTTATAGGCTATGCTTCCGATAATTTGATCAATCAGGATCAATCAATCAATCAATCAATCAATAATGTAATGGGTAACCACCTGCGGAGGCAACAGTAACAGATGGATGCTAGAGGGAAGAGGAAGCCGATGCAGGTACAGCAGATAGAGTAGGGTAGGCTCTCCTCAGTATCCGCCAGTAACATATACAGGGTACACACAGTATGGTTATTGTCTCCGGGGCAATGTTGTAGCAACGTCATGTGAGCTACAGGGAGACTTATCACCATGGTAATCGTCCAGATAACTGCACAGAGTAAACAGGTCTGCCTGCGGCCGAGTAACACAACAGAGCGCAGCGGGTGAACGATGGCAAGATAGCGGTCCACGCTAATGCAGGAAACAAAGAAGATGCTGAGGTAGAAGTAGTTGTGGTAGAGCAGCCGCAGGGTCTTGCAGAGCAACACACCTAACATTAGACAAACAGTCCGTAACTACATATGGGGACGCAGAGGTACGGACCTAGGTCATCTTTTAGAAAATTAATTTTGAATAAAAAAAAAAATTGTAACTCAATGTAGTCTCAATTTAGGCTTAGATTCAATCAGATCAAGTGTTAACAAGTGTTAGCATACACCCGTATAGCGCATGATGGAGGTGGAACTGCTTGGAGCTGTCAAATCAGTGAGCATCTGCTCTTTTCATCATTGTCACACCCGTAGCCACACCCGTAGCCTATATAAAAATAAATACACAAAAAAGTTACCTTAAGAGTCTATGGATGCACACATAATACAAAAATAACCATCAAATTCTGTCAGTTTAAGCTAGAGATATCCATCGCATACTGCGGTGGTTGGTGGCCGAGCTACAGCAGCATTTGTCAGACCATGAGACATCCCGAAAATCGGTCTTCTCACGAAAACGTTTGTAGCGTCATAACGGCACAAACTAATACGACCACTTTATGGAAAGACGAGACTCACGAACACAATGTTGTTCTCAGTTTTGCTCTATGACATCCACAAGTGTCGGGAGGTAACCCATACAAACCAATGGAAGTACAGAGTGCCAACAAAAATAAGGTGTTAAATGTGTCCAAAAAAACTAACATACTTCCTGAACTTTCTTATATCTCCTAGATAAAGGACAGACACTTCAAACCCTTATTCCTCATGATTCATTGTTGACTGTCTGTTTCTGAATGTACTGTTCAATGAGTGTCTATGAGTTCTAGTAGCAAAGGCCAAATTCAATATTTTATCAAATCATTTAAAAATAGTTTTTTTATATACCTAAAGGGGTCATAAAATCAAATAGCTAAATGATCCATGGTACGACCATCTTAAAACAATTACATATGTTAGTTTAGTAACACCCCCCCCAATAAAGAAACAAAATAATGAGGATTCTGATAATCCTGGAAGTGTAGATTACATCTCACATTCCAGTGATCCTAATGGAAGTGTTGATTACATCTCACATTCCAGTGATCCTAATGGAAGTGTAGATTACATCTCACATTCCAGTGATCCTAATGGAAGTGTAGATTACATCTCACATTCCAGTGATCCTAATGGAAGTGTTGATTACATCTCACATTCCAGTGATCCTAATGGAAGTGTAGATTACATCTCACATTCCAGTGATCCTAATGGAAGTGTAGATTACATCTCACATTCCAGTGATCCTAATGGAAGTGTAGATTACATCTCACATTCCAGTGATCCTAATGGAAGTGTTGATTACATCTCACATTCCAGTGATCCTAATGGAAGTGTTGATTACATCTCACATTCCAGTGATCCTAATGGAAGTGTTGATTACATCTCACATTCCAGTGATCCTAATGGAAGTGTAGATTACATCTCACATTCCAGTGATCCTAATGGAAGTGTAGATTACATCTCACATTCCAGTGATCCTAATGGAAGTGTTGATTACATCTCACATTCCAGTGATCCTAATGGAAGTGTTGATTACATCTCACATTCCAGTGATCCTAATGGAAGTGTAGATTACATCTCACATTCCAGTGATCCTAATGGAAGTGTAGATTACATCTCACATTCCAGTGATCCTAATGGAAGTGTAGATTACATCTCACATTCCAGTGTTCCAACTTGTAAACAAGGCTGTGTGACTCCGTGCAGCCAATGGCAATGTCCGCTTTAGGTATAATTTCAGGAGCCACTTGTGGATTGGACAGCTCTAACACAGTTCCACCTCCAACACCGCCAAAACAACCACTATGTGGATGTCAGCTAAAGCGAATCTGATTGAATAGATTCCTTACTGCTGAGAGTTAGAATAATAGCATACACAAGGTGCTAACGTCCAGGAAAACTGGACATTCCTCTTGTCATATGCAACTCACAGTCACTCAATACAGGACATGAAAACAACAGACAATATTGGCAATTGGATTTACTTAACTTACCTAAACCCCAGTGGAGACCTGAAGAGACCACAATGGTTGTTAAACTTGATAGTTAATCCTCAAAGATTTTAAATCCAGTGCAAGTGTATCCACATGTTAGTCCCATATCTGTATCCACATGTTAGTCCCATATCTGTATCCACATGTTAGTCCCATATCTGTATCCACATGTTAGTCCCATATCTGTATCTACATGTTAGTCCCATATCTGTATCCACATGTTAGTCCCATATCTGTATCCACATGTTAGTCCCATATCTGTATCCACATGTTAGTCCCATATCTGTATCCACATGTTAGTCCCATATCTGTATCCACACGTTAGTCCCATATCTGTATCTACATGTTAGTCCCATATCTGTATCCACACGTTAGTCCCATATCTGTATCTACATGTTAGTCCCATATCTGTATCCACATGTTAGTCCCATATCTGTATCCACATGTTAGTCCCATATCTGTATCCACATGTTAGTCCCATATCTGTATCCACATGTTAGTCCCATATCTGTTTTTGCTGTTTTGTGCCAACTCTACTGCTGCCATTGATAAGCCAAACATGACAATGATTGACAAGGAGTTGGCAACTTGGCATGATAGCACAAACAGATTGGCACCACCTATGTGGGTGAATTGTGTTTTCAAATAAAATCCAAACCGTTGAAGTGGTAGAGGATGAGGAAGGGTAGAGCCAGCAGCCAGAAGGTGTCAGCCATGGCCAGGTTGAAGAGCAGGAGACTACTCCTGATGGAGAAGAACACTTTATGAATATATACCAGAAAGATGTCTTCTACTGTGCCTAACCCCTCCAACATACACACACAGTATAGCGCCCAGTGAGCAGTTTAAGGGTTAAGAAATGCCTTGCTCAAGGGCATAAGAGCAGGAGATGTTATATTGCTAGGATTTGTCACTAACAACACTCTAGTAGTCAAATCCCTCAGATCCCAACTGGGACCAGCGTTTCAGCCCACCCCTCTAACCTACCTGGACCAGCGCTTCAGCCCACCCCTCTAACCTACCTGGACCAGCGTTTCAGCCCACCCCTCTAACCTACCTGGACCAGCGTTTCAGCCCACCCCTCTAACCTACCTGGACCAGCGTTTCAGCCCACCCCTCTAACCTACCTGGACCAGCGTTTCAGCCCACCCCTCTAACCTACCTGGACCAGCGTTTCAGGCGGTGGGAGAAGATCCAGAGGGAGAGCAGGTTGAGGGGGAGACCCAATATCAACACTCCCAGGAAGAAGGCTGGCATCAGGTAGAGCTGGATCACCCTGATGCCCTCCTGCCCCGTAGAGGACAGGTCACAGAAGGCCCGCTCTGGGGGCTGGAAGAAGACAGTGTTCTAGACTTATATTAGGTCTGGATTCAGTCCAAGATGCTTCATAGTGCAGTGCAGCATTTACTTTACGCTTAGGCAGGCTACTGACTTGACTTACTTTACACTTAGGCAGGCTACTGACTTTACTTACTTTACACTTAGGCAGGCTACTGACTTTACTTACTTTACGCTTAGGCAGGCTACTGACTTTACTTACTTTACACTTAGGCAGGTTACTGACTTTAATTACTTTACGCTTAGGCAGGCTACTGACCTTACTTACTTTACACTTAGGCAGGCTACTGACTTTACTTACTTTACACTTAGGCAGGCTACTGACTTTACTTACTTTACACTTAGTCAGGCTACTGACTTTACTCACTTTACACTTAGTCAGGCTACTGACTTTACTTACTTTACACTTAGTCAGGCTACTGACTTTACTTACTTTACGCTTAGGCAGGCTACTGACTTTACTTACTTTACACTTAGTCAGGCTACTGACTTTACTTACTTTACACTTAGGCAGGCTACTGACTTTACTTACTTTACGCTTAGACAGGCTACTGACTTTACTTACTTTACACTTAGGCAGGCTACTGACTTTACTTACTTTACACTTAGGCAGGCTACTGACTTTACTTACTTTACGCTTAGACAGGCTACTGACTTTACTTACTTTACACTTAGGCAGGCTACTGACTTTACTTACTTTACACTTAGGCAGGCTACTGACTTTACTTACTTTACACTTAGGCAGGCTACTGACTTTACTTACTTTACACTTAGACAGGCTACTGACTTTACTTACTTTACACTTAGGCAGGCTACTGACTTTACTTACTTTACGCTTAGACAGGCTACTGACTTTACTTACTTTACACTTAGGCAGGCTACTGACTTTACTTACTTTATGCTTAGACAGGCTACTAACTTTACTTACGTTACGCTTAGACAGGCTACTGACTTTACTTACTTTACGCTTAGACAGGCTACTGACTTTACTTACGTTACACTTAGAAGGGATACTGACTTTACTTACTTTATGCATAGACAGGATACTGACTTTACTTACTTCACACTTAGACAGACTACTAACTTTACACATAGGTAGGCTACTGACTTTACATACTTTACATCTAGGCAGGCTACTGACTTTACTTACTTTACACTTATACATGCTACTGACTTTACTGACTTTACACTTAGACATGATACTGACTTTACTGACTTTACACTTAGACATGATACTGACTTTACTTACTTTACACTTCTACACGATACTGACTTTACTTACTTTACACTTGTACATGCTACTGACTTTACTGACTTTACACTTATACATGCTACTGACTTTACTGACTTTACACTTAGACATGATACTGACTTTACTTACTTTACATTTAAACATGCTACGGACTTTACTTACTTTACACTTAGACATACTACTAACTTTACTAACTTTACACTTAGATAGGCTACTGACTATACTTACTTTACACTTAGACAGGCGACTGACTTTACGCTTGAGCCGACATGTGCAGTGTTTACCATGAATGTGTATTGTCGCTGTATAGTGCCCAGCTCTCTTGGATTGAATCCTCACTAATTCAAATTGGATCACTTCTCATGTCGTTGTTGGATGTAGTTGTTGATGTGGTGAAGGACCACAAATAACCACGTGTATGGTCTTCATCTAATGTGTAACCACGTGTATGGTCTTCATCTAATGTGTAACCACGCGTATGGTCTTCATCTAATGTGTAACCACGCGTATGGTCTTCATCTAATGTGTAACCACGTGTATGGTCTTCATCTAATGTGTAACCACGTGTATGGTCTTCATCTAATGTGTAACCACGTGTATGGTCTTCATCTAATGTGTAACCACGTGTATGGTCTTCATCTAATGTGTAACCACGTGTATGATCTTCATCTAATGTGTAACCATGTGTATGGTCTTCATCTAATGTGTAACCATGTGTATGGTCTTCATCTAATGTGTAACCATGTGTATGGTTCTTCATCTAATGTGTAACCACATGTATGGTCTTCATCTAATGTGTAACCATGTGTATGGTCTTCATCTAATGTGTAACCATGTGTATGGTCTACATCTAATGTGTAACCATGTGTATGGTCTTCATCTAATGTGTAACCATGTGTATGGTTCTTCATCTAATGTGTAACCACGTGTATGGTTCTTCATCTAATGTGTAACCGCGTGTATGGTCTACATCTAATGTGTAACCACGCGTATGGTCTTCATCTAATGTGTAACCACGTGTATGGTCTTCATCTAATGTGTAACCACGTGTATGGTCTTCATCTAATGTGTAACCACGTGTATGGTCTTCATCTAATGTGTAACCACGTGTATGGTCTTCATCTAATGTGTAACCACGTGTATGATCTTCATCTAATGTGTAACCATGTGTATGGTCTTCATCTAATGTGTAACCATGTGTATGGTCTTCATCTAATGTGTAACCATGTGTATGGTTCTTCATCTAATGTGTAACCACATGTATGGTCTTCATCTAATGTGTAACCATGTGTATGGTCTTCATCTAATGTGTAACCATGTGTATGGTCTACATCTAATGTGTAACCATGTGTATGGTCTTCATCTAATGTGTAACCATGTGTATGGTTCTTCATCTAATGTGTAACCACGTGTATGGTTCTTCATCTAATGTGTAACCGCGTGTATGGTCTACATCTAATGTGTAACCATGTGTATGGTCTTCATCTAATGTGTAACCATGTGTATGGTCTACATTTCTTCATCTAATGTACAGGACATATGGATCATGATGATGCTTACAGTACATCATAACATCATAACTAGGATTAAACAAGCATTCCCATTCAGTCAAACCACTTCCACTGAACCAGACTAATGTATTTAATCCTACAGTATGTCCATGAGACAGTATGGCTAAACACTTCCTTGCATTATTCCAACAGTTGAATTCAAATCTTTAACTATATTTTTCATGCTAATGATTACACCTTACCGACCCTCACCGTAGACACAATGAGGAACAATAGGAACATATTCCAAAGTTAATGACAAGCTTCAGTGCTGCCTATAATAAAGCTTCAGTGCTGCCTATAATAAAGCTTCAGTGCTGCCTATAATAAAGCTTCAGTGCTGCCTATAATAAAGCTTCAGTGCTGCCTATAATAAAGCTTCAGTGCTGCCTATAATAAAGCTTCAGTGCTGCCTATAATAAAGCTTCAGTGCTGCCTATAATAAAGCTTCAGTGCTGCCTATAATAAAGCTTCAGTGCTGCCTAGAATAACCTCTGGATACTTTAAGGTATTAACAACTGACCTGTGGTTGGTTGTTGCCCATGTCAAGGTGTGTTGGTTGCCTCCTTTCTGACCTGAGGCCAGTTGTGTTCCCAATGCTGGTGTTGGATGGTAATGCTTGGCTCTCCACCACACAGTCATTATGTTGGTATTAGGCGGTAATGTACGGTAGTTTGTGCGTGTGTGTGTGTGTGTGTGTGTGAACATGAACAAATATTGAATAAGTGTATCTGTCCTGTACTCAGGCCATCTGCTGTGTGAACAGAGACTGCAGAATTTATCTTGTAAACACAACACTTTCAATATGGTGTTTTAGACAATCAGGGAATCTGCAGGTTTCAGCAAGTTACATTTAAGACAATTTATATGTACAATATCTTCAAGTTCAAAAGCACTATAGACAAAAACAATTACAACACATCTTTACAAATTACAACACATTTTTTAATCATTCGAATTTGGTATTTTATTCTCTTAATAAGGCATACAGTCCAACACAGTGAAAACTATTTTGCATACATTGGCAGTGTATCAAAATACAACCATAGAAAAGGCCTAACATATTAGAACAAAAACAAGTTATTATTCATCAATATCCAACATACTGTAAAGTATTGTAAACTGCCGTAGTTATTTTTTGTCGTGCAATAAAAACATAACCAATCAAATATACAGTAAAGGAAGGAAACGGTCATGAGAACAGGAAAAACATAATTATGGAACTAAGAGAGATCGACAGAGAGACATATTTGAAGTACAGGCATTAGTTTCATAGAAGCCCACAGCATAGAAAGGCACATCTGAACAGTCAAATGTGGGCTTCTGGTTTTTACATGTCACTTGATATTGTAAACACATTTGAGTTTCATTTTCTACCAAACATACTATATTATGTTCAGCCTGAGGTGGAGGCATAGCCAGCGATCTTTTAAATTACATTTAAAAACTAAACTAAAAGATGAATATATACATTTCACCATTCATTTATATGTATTTTCTCCTTCTTTTGAAACATATATAATAAACATGAAATTAAAAGTGGGATACATTTTATGTCCATTTAATATATTCCATTTAAATATATATCTTAAACATCTACGGTACAAACGTTGTTTCTAGTGGATATATATTGATAAGATAAATAATAATTTAAATAAAATCTGTTTGTGTTGTCATGGTTCCCAATCTGTTTGTGTTGTCATGGTTCCCAATCTGTTTGTGCCGTCATGCCATCTCCATTGCTGTCATTTTCACAGAGTTGTCAAGACAACACAAACAGATCCCTGGTCCAACTACTGAACATAATAATAAGAATCGTTTTCCTGCTACCGTATTTAGACTGACATGTTTATGTCTGGGTAGATCTGGTTCATTATATACGGTGTGCTGTCTTGCCAACTCCATTTGTGTCATTGTCACACAGCTGAAACAGATCTGGGATAGTGTCATTATATGTGCTTTGTGAAAAAACTATTAAATAATGTTTATATTTCCTTCTTATCATGGACATAGAACCAAACAAATCCAACCTGTCATGATGAAAGACTAAATGACAACTGATGTGTTTTGGATGGAAAGAGGGAGGGGTGGAAAGAGAGAAGTATGGAGGGATGGAGAGAGATGAGGGAGGGGTGGAAAGAGAGAAGTATGGAGGGATGGAGAGAGATGACGAGCCCTGGTAGGTTAGGAGTCAAGACATGCTTTCATAAAGTCTAACAGGTGAGTAAGAGATGGATATATGGAGCAGGAAGAGATGGAGGGAGATGACGAGCCCCGGTAGCTGAGGATTGACTAGCTCCCCTCCCCTCTCCTCCCCCCTCCCCTCCTCTCCTCTCCTCTCCTCTCCTCTCCTCTCCTCTCCTCTCCCCCCTCCTCTCCTCTCCCCTCCCCCTCCCCTCCTCTCCTCTCCTCTCCTCCCTGTTTAAATAAATACTAATATTTATTACCTTGTTTTGACATTTAAAACCTCTGACAAGATTGTTTTCATGCAACATTATCTGCTTGTTTTGTAGCCACTATACTATAGGAATTATTCATGGACCCCATAGAGAAACCTGACCTCGGTCCTCGATATAAGATGTATTGCATATTTGTTGAATATGAACATTTTCAATAAATATTTAACATATGATAAGAACAAAAAAATGACTAAAAAAGACAACCCTTACAAAAAAAAGATTGCAGTTTTAAGACTGCTGTAAAAGTACAGTAACTGCAGTCAACTGTGGTATTTTGGACACAGTATTTGCAGCATACTGTAACTATACTGCACTGTAGCTATACTGCACTGTAGCTATACTGTACTGTAGCTATACTGCACTGTAACTATAATGCACTGTAACTATACTGCACTGTAGCTATACTGCACTGTAGCTATACTGCACTGTAGCTATACTGCACTGTAGCTATACTGCACTGTAGCTATACTGCACTGTAGCTATACTGCACTGTAGCTATACTGCACTGTAGCTATACTGCACTGTAGCTATACTGCACTGTAGCTATACTGCACTGTAACTATACTACACTGTAACTGCAATCTTTTTTCGTAAAGGAAATTTAACAAACTGTAGCCTCTTTACTGATGTAACAATTAATTTGTAAAATATTAAGGCATTTTGTCTTTGGTTGCTTATAATAGTGGCATTTACAACTTCCCAATATAAACAGGGCTGTGTATGGTAGGCTAAGCGCTAGCTGCCCGGCGTTAACACACTGTTTTGTGATTGTGAATGACCAGCGAAGTCTAACCACTTCTTCAGAGTAAGATCACTAAATAGACAGTGAGCTTAAATAGAGAGACATTTAAAATATCAAATGGTATGATTACTACAGCACTGCAAGCAGCAGTCACGTCCTCCTGCTTCCCCATCGTTAGTGTAGACCTAGTGCTGTAGTGTGGACGGGACTGACTGGTGGTTGATTGAAGAAGAGATCTGAAATCCATAGACCATACATGGACGGACCTGGCACTGAAGACATACTGAATGTACTATCTTCTGATGATGATGATGATGATGATGGATTGTATTATATAGCGCCTTTATATCAACTGAGGTACTCTATTTCTGAGAGAATTCCTCTCCACTCCACCAGCAGACTGCACCCTTATACTACAGATCACCCACCTCTCAGGGCAGTTAATAGAGAATCTCCTTAAGACCAGCCCAGGCCCCAGCCCAACCTGAACCAGGGTCCTGTTCATCAGGCACCAAACGGACCAAAACAGATTCAAACAGGGTGTATACACTATCTGGACTAAATGCTAATTTAAATGTCCTGTTGAAAAACATTTTAAAATGTTTTCCGTGGTGTGACCCAATGAACACGAGCCAAAATCAAATGAGTGGGCGGAGGGCGAGGACGGGTGCTAGAGACACTCAGACAGCACTACGTGTCGTGATATGTCGGGGTAGATCATGGGGGTGCAGCAGCAGTCATCGTTCCTCTGGCTCAGCTGGATCTTCAGCTTTTCCACCTGAGGTTAAAGAAACAAAGACCCAGAAAAACACAGGATGAATATAACAGTTTTTAATGATATGTTTTGAATGTGTATGAATTGTATCGGCTTACCTTAAATTAAGTCAAATACACGTGTTATTATGTGCATGTTGAATGTTTCATGTGGGAAAATACCTCGTAGTTGTGGAGGTACTCCTGGATGAGGTAGCGTTCCCTTTTAATCCTGGCCTTCACCTCGGAGGGAACATCAGGAATCATCCACGCCACGAAGAACTTCACCATGAACACCACATGCTGAGAGGTGAGAGGAGGAGACCAATCAATCAATCAATCAACCAACCAACCAACCAACCAACCAACCAACCAACCAACCAACCAACCAACCAACCAATCAATGAAATAATAAGGAAGAGATGGAACACGAACGTAAAGGTCAGTCACTGGAAATACAGCTGCAACCAATGCCTAACCTCTACACTTAGCCTAACCTCTACACTTAGCCTAACCGCTACACTTAGCCTAACCGCTATACTTAGCCTAACCGCTACACTTAGCCTAACCTCTACACTTAGCCTAACCGCTACACTTAGCCTTAACCGCTACACTTAGCCTTAACCGCTACACTTAGCCTTAACCTCTACACTTAGCCTAACCGCTACACTTAGCCTAACCTCTACACTTAGCCTAACCTCTACACTTAGCCTAATCTCTACACTTAGCCTAACCTCTACACTTAGCCTAACCGCTACACTTAGCCTAACCTCTACACTTAGCCTAACCGCTACACTTAGCGTAACCTCTACACTTAGCGTAACGTTTAGCCATAGAAATAGGCAGATCTACATGGATTTCAATGCTGTAGGAGGGAATCTAACTGTTCCTATTTAGTGACTGACTACTAAGTAAAAAGAAAGATCTGTTTTCCACACAGGAAATATGCAGCTCAACTGTAATGTAGATTTCATGTTTGTCATGATTGGGGTCACGTGAGTTGACCAGCCAAATTGCCAGGTTTAGAGGTTCCAAGTCCTTTCTATTAGTTAGTGGTCTATGTCTGGTTCCAGTAGGGAAGCTAGAGGTGTCCATCCTACCTCCATGATAATGATGAAGGCTAGTTTGGCAGCCAGGATGTGCCAGAACTGCATGGTGTGAGAGTACTGCTTCTCATGGCCCGACGCGTAGCGGTAGTCACGGTACCTGTAGAACACAGGAAGTAGTAGAGGAGTGGTTATACACTAAAACACACACACTGCTTCTCATTGGCCAGGGGGTAGCGGTAGTCACGTGACGGTAACTATACATTAAATACATAAACATTAAATATATTCTAACACACAGACACACACACCCCTACCTGCAGGTGGTGATGACAGAGCTGTTGAACCCTCCAGGGCTCTGTCCCTCTTCAGGCCGGTTGTCCTTAGAGAACCCAGAGATGTTGAACACTGACAGGCTATTGTTGATGTAGCCCTTCATAGAGAGATCGTTGCTGTAGGCATACATGTACACCAGCCGGGGAATCATGTCTGATGTGAAGGCTACAATGAACGCCTGGGGGGTTGAGAAAAGAGGGAGATTATTTGTTTATAGATGTACATAACCCAGATCTGTTTGTGCGGTATAACCAACTGCTATAGTTGTTGTGACCAAAGGAGTTGGCACAACAGATCTGGGACCAAGCTAGCACTCCTTGAACAAGTGCAACATTTCGGTAACTTTCCCAGAATTCCCAGGTTTTCCAGAAATCCTGGAATTAGGAGGGAATAAGAAGGAAATCCCTCTCCTCTCCTCTCCTCTCCTCTCCTCTCCTCTCCTCTCCTCTCCTCTCCTCTCCTCTCCTCTCCTCTCCTCTCCTCTCCTCTCCTCTCCTACAACCATACTCACGTTGGTGACGACCGACAGGACGGCCACTCCGTTGAGTATTTCCTGCCAGGCTCCGATGCTGTGGGCCTTAGATGCTACGGGCCGCCGGAACTGGGTGGTGAACTTCCAGGCATCCACTCTAACTTCTATGATGTTGTTCAACAGCGCCAGCAGGGGGGCCAGAGGGAAGGAGGCCACGAACAGAGTGATGAAACCAAACTGGATCACTGTGGAAGAGTGGAGAGGTGAGGTGAGGTGAGGTGAGGTGAGGTGAGGTGAGGTGAGGAGAGGAGAGGAGAGGAGAGGAGAGGAGAGGAGAGGAGAGGAGAGGAGAGGAGAGGAGAGGAGAGGAGAGGAGAGGAGAGGAGAGGAGAGGAGAGGAGAGGAGAGGAGAGGATGGTTAGATGGAAACAGTGCCCTCTGCAGGCGAGCAGAAAGTAATGCAATGGGTATTTCTGTGAATCTCTTGTGGACAGACTACGTGACATAAATGGTTTCAAGCATCTGACCAATTTCTGCAAGATTTTAGTTCTGGGTTAACTGAGATTACATTTCTATAGAGAGTTTGATTATTTCTCAATTTGTCATCGCATCCTCTCTTCTCACCTCTTTCTTAAAACAAATTGGAAGAGAAGATCTGTGGTTCTTCCCCTCAGACCTCTTTGAATATGTGAGGAGAGAGGATGAGAGGATCAAGAAGAAATTAATTGAGAAAGCGCCTATATGTATTGGTCTGTGTGTCCCTGGCTGCAGTACTCACCCATCTCCAGGTACTCATAGAAGAGTCCCAGATGGCCAAAGTTCTGCAGGTCGTGGTCCTGCTCCCAGCGGCTGTAGCGGCTCTCTGGGTGGCTCCGGGCTTTACGTCTCCCCCACCAGTTCATTAGCCATCTGGAAGTACAGTACCAACACAGTGGTCAGAGGTTCTGCACTTCACATTTGTGGCTAAAATGTATAGAAAGCTAAAGGTCGGAATCCTAAGTTGAAATCCTGAGTTTTAGCGCAAATCTTCCATTGACATCAATGCATGATTTAAGCTAAAGTCAGAGTTAAGTCATTTTCATTCATTTAAGTCAGAGCACACATCTTAAGTCAGGATTTGGCCCCAAGAGAAGACGTTTACTGACCTTAGGTATGGTGGCAATGTCAGAATGAATACTTACGGGACCAGAGCCTCCTGGACGTTACCCCACACCTGTTTCCCTGACATCACAATGACCAGCTGGGTGGTCAGCTCAATCAGACAACCACCTGGGTCACACTGGCCAGAGAAAGAGAAGTTGAGGTCAAGTCAAGTATAGGTTTTCATCATACTTATGGTGGGCAAAACTGTTTGCATGGTTGATTTAGCAATCAGAAAAATATGTCTTTATCTGGTTGGACATCTGGCCAGATAACATCCAAAATATGAAGTCTTAACATATGATGTCTTAATCTCGTCATGAAAAAACCCAGAGCATTTTGTTGTAATCTGGTTACAGGACTGTGATTGGTTTTGATGTCAGTAGGAAGTAGGTGGTAGATGTTAAACCTCCTCGTTCCTCAGCTTGCTCCAGCCAAACATGTAGATGTAGTCTCCAGGACGGCCGACGAACTTCCCTTTGAAGAAGGCCACGTAGAAACAGGAAGAATAGTAGTTGACAAACTGGAACAGGAACATCTTCACGGTCAGCTTGTTCTCGTACTCCAGGTGGGTCTTGGGGATCTCTGAGGAAAGCAACATTCACAACAAGGAGAGTCTACAATATCTCATGATGTTATGGTCAGGTTGCAAACTGGTTGTAAAATGACATTTTGTTTTTGTCTTTTTAGCAACCAGAAATAAGTCTTTATCTAGTTGTAATCATATAATCTGACCAAAACAATACCCCCTGTTATCTGTCACTCTATTTTACCCATGTCAGGGATCCAGATGGCCACACTCTATCTTACCCATGTCAGTGATCCAGATGGCCACCCTCTATCTTACCCATGTCAGTGATCCAGATGGCCACTCTCTCATACATCAGATTGAGGATCATGATGATGACGAAGTTGATGCAGGAAGCGGTGACAGAGGTGGCGAGCTGAGGGGTGATGAGGGAGCCCACCACGTGGATGTTGTTGGTGGGGATGTCCTTCATGATGCTAGCAAACGCTGCGTACACCGCCAAACGGTACGCTATCACCCCGATGATACACGCTATGATCAGGGAGATCTGAGGGAGAGGAGGGGTGGAGAGAGGGCAGGAATCTGTCAGGGTCACTTCCGTTTTCAATGCAGTCAATTCAGGAATTAAACTGATATTTATTGACTGAATTGAATTGGAACTGACCCCAACCCTGACTGTATATTTACTTCAAATACATCCTGAGAGAAGAACATGTTCGCACACAGACACAGACTATTCACCACCAACAACACACTTCAACACATTCAGCAAAAATCTAATCTGGACTAGGAAGGGAGAAGACAGGAGATATGAAGAGAGAAAAGGAAGAGGATGAGATGGAGGAGAGAGGAGGATGGTGATAAGTGGGAGGAGACAGGAGACGAGAAGGAGGATGGAGAGGGGGGAGAGAAGGAGGATGGAGAGGGGGGAGAGAAGGAGGATGGAGAGGGGGGAGAGAAGGAGGATGGAGAGGGGGGAGAGAAGGAGGATGGAGAGGGGGGAGAGAAGGAGATGGAGAATGAATGAATTAAAATACAGAGTAGACTATCATGAATAAATGCTCACCCAGAAGATGACGGTGGCTCCAGACAGGAATGTACGAGCACACTGGGATGTTACGGGTAAGTAAGGCTCCATCTCCTACAACACCGTAACCAAGCAACGCAGAGTCAAAAACAGTCAGCATTGTTACATGTGGAGGTGGAGGGTGGGGATGTGGAGGGTGGGGATGTGGAGGTGGAGGTGGGGATGTGGAGGTGGAGGTGGGGATGTGGAGGTGGAGGGTGGGGATGTGGAGGTGGAGGGTGGGGATGTGGAGGTGGAGGGTGGGGATGTGGAGGTGGAGGTGGGGATGTGGAGGTGGAGGTGGGGATGTGGAGTGTGGAGGTGGGGATGTGGAGGTGGAGGTGGGGATGTGGAGGTGGAGGGTGGGGAAGTAAGGCTCCATCTCCTACAACACCGTAACCAAGCAACGCAGAGTCAAAAACAGTCAGCATTGTTACATGTGGAGGTGGAGGGTGGGGATGTGGAGGGTGGGGATGTGGAGGTGGAGGTGGGGATGTGGAGGTGGAGGGTGGGGATGTGGAGGTGGAGGGTGGGGATGTGGAGGTGGAGGGTGGGGATGTGGAGGTGGAGGTGGGGATGTGGAGGTGGAGGTGGGGATGTGGAGGTGGAGGGTGGGGATGTGGAGGTGGAGGTGGGGATGTGGAGGGTGGGGATGTGGAGGGTGGGGATGTGGAGGTGGAGGGTGGGGATGTGGAGGGTGGGGATGTGGAGGGTGGGGATGTGGAGGGTGGGGATGTGGAGGGTGGGGATGTGGAGGTGGAGGTGGAGGGTGGGGATGTGGAGGTGGTGGTGGAGGTGGAGGGTGGGGATGTGGAGGTGGAGGTGGAGGTGGAGGGTGGGGATGTGGATGTGGAGGTGGAGGTGGAGGTGGAGGGTGGGGATGTGGAGGTGGAGGTGGAGGGTGGGGATGTGGAGGTTGGGGATGTGGAGGTGGAGGGTGGGGATGTGGAGGTGGAGGTGGAGGTGGAGGTGGAGGGTGGGGATGTGGAGGTGGAGGTGGAGGGTGGGGAAGTGGAGGGTGGGGATGTGGTGGTGGAGGTGGAGGTAGAGGTGGAGGGTGGGGATGTGGAGGTGGAGGGTGGGGATGTGGAGGTGGAGGTGGAGGTGGAGGGTGGGGATGTGGAGGTGGAGGTGGAGGTGGAGGGTGGGGATGTGGAGGGTGGGGATGTGGAGGGTGGGGATGTGGAGGTGGAGGGTGGGGATGTGGAGGTGGAGGGTGGGGATGTGGAGGGTGGGGATGTGGAGGTGGAGGGTGGGGATGTGGAGGGTGGGGATGTGGAGGGTGGGGATGTGGAGGTGGAGGGTGGGGATGTGGAGGTGGAGGGTGGGGATGTGGTGGTGGAGGTGGAGGTGGAGGTGGAGGGTGGGGATGTGGAGGTGGAGGGTGGGGATGTGGAGGGTGGGGATGTGGAGGTGGAGGTGGAGGTGGAGGTGGAGGGTGGGGATGTGGAGGTGGAGGTGGAGGTGGAGGGTGGGGATGTGGAGGTGGAGGTGGAGGTGGAGGGTGGGGATGTGGTGGTGGAGGTGGAGGGTGGGGATGTGGAGGGTGGGGATGTGGAGGTGGAGGGTGGGGATGTGGAGGGTGGGGATGTGGAGGTGGAGGGTGGGGATGTGGAGGTGGAGGTGGAGGTGGAGGGTGGGGATGTGGAGGGTGGGGATGTGGAGGTGGAGGGTGGGGATGTGGAGGTGGAGGGTGGGGATGTGGAGGTGGAGGGTGGGGATGTGGAGGTGGAGGGTGGGGATGTGGTGGTGGAGGTGGAGGGTGGGGATGTGGAGGGTGGGGATGTGGAGGTGGAGGGTGGGGATGTGGTGGTGGAGGTGGAGGTGGAGGTGGAGGGTGGGGATGTGGAGGTGGAGGGTGGGGATGTGGAGGTGGAGGGTGGGGATGTGGTGGTGGAGGTGGAGGGTGGGGATGTGGAGGGTGGGGATGTGGAGGTGGAGGGTGGGGATGTGGTGGTGGAGGTGGAGGTGGAGGTGGAGGGTGGGGATGTGGATGTGGAGGGTGGGGATGTGGATGTGGAGGGTGGGGATGTGGAGGTGGAGGGTGGGGATGTGGAGGGTGGGGATGTGGATGTGGAGGGTGGGGATGTGGAGGTGGAGGGTGGGGATGTGGAGGGTGGGGATGTGGAGGTGGAGGGTGGGGATGTGGAGGTGGAGGTGGAGGTGGAGGTGGAGGGTGGGGATGTGGAGGTGGAGGGTGGGGATGTGGAGGTGGAGGGTGGGGATGTGGAGGTGGAGGGTGGGGATGTGGAGGTGGAGGGTGGGGATGTGGAGGGTGGGGAGGTGGAGGTGGAGGGTGGGGATGTGGATGTGGAGGGTGGGGATGTGGATGTGGAGGGTGGGGATGTGGAGGTGGAGGGTGGGGATGTGGAGGTGGAGGGTGGGGATGTGGAGGTGGAGGGTGGGGATGTGGAGGGTGGGGATGTGGAGGTGGAGGTGGAGGTGGAGGTGGAGGGTGGGGATGTGGATGTGGAGGGTGGGGATGTGGATGTGGAGGGTGGGGATGTGGATGTGGAGGGTGGGGATGTGGAGGTGGAGGGTGGGGATGTGGAGGTGGAGGTGGAGGGTGGGGATGTGGAGGTGGAGGGTGGGGAGGTGGAGGTGGAGGGTGGGGATGTGGAGGTGGAGGTGGAGGGTGGGGATGTGGTGGTGGAGGTGGAGGTGGAGGTGGAGGTGGAGGTGGAGGGTGGGGATGTGGAGGTGGAGGGTGGGGATGTGGAGGTGGAGGGTGGGGATGTGGAGGGTGGGGATGTGGTGGTGGAGGTGGAGGTGGAGGGTGGGGATGTGGAGGTGGAGGTGGAGGGTGGGGATGTGGTGGTGGAGGTGGAGGTGGAGGTGGAGGTGGAGGTGGAGGGTGGGGATGTGGAGGTGGTGGTGGAGGTGGAGGTGGAGGTGGAGGGTGGGGATGTGGAGGGTGGGGATGTGGAGGGTGGGGATGTGGAGGTGGAGGGTGGGGATGTGGAGGTGGAGGGTGGGGATGTGGAGGTGGAGGTGGAGGGTGGGGATGTGGAGGGTGGGGATGTGGAGGTGGAGGTGGAGGTGGAGGTGGAGGGTGGGGATGTGGAGGTGGAGGTGGAGGTGGAGGGTGGGGAGGTGGAGGTGGAGGTGGAGGGTGGGGATGTGGAGGTGGAGGTGGAGGTGGAGGTGGAGGTGGAGGTGGAGGGTGGGGATGTGGAGGTGGAGGTGGAGGGTGGGGATGTGGAGGTGGAGGGTGGGGATGTGGAGGTGGAGGGTGTGGTGGTGGAGGGTGTGGAGGTGGGGATGTGGAGGGTGGGGATGTGGAGGGTGGGGATGTGGAGGGTGGGGATGTGGAGGGTGGGGATGTGGAGGTGGAGGTGGGGATGTGGAGGGTCAGGTCCCAGTAACAGACCCCTCTCATTAGGAATGATATCAGTAGATCCAGACATAAAGGATCAGCTGTCAAATCATATTGGTCACATACACAGATGAGCAGATGTTATTGTGGGTGTAGCGAAATGCTTGTGCTTCTAACTCTGACAGTGCAGTAATATCTAACAAGTAATATCTAACAGTTTCACAACATATACCCAAATACACATAAATCTAAGTAAGGAATGTATTGAGAATATATACATAATGTCAGGGTGTCATTGGACTAAGATACAGTGGCATAGTAAGCTTCATAGTATACAGTAAACACATTGAGATTGGTGATGCAGTATGTAAACACAATTAAGTGACTAAGATACCATAGAATAGTATAGAGTACAGTTTATACATATGAGATGAGTACTGCAAGATACAGAAACATTATTAAAGTGACTAGTGTTTCATTTCCTTAAAGTGGCCTGTGATTTCTAATCAGTGTCTATAGGCAGCCACCTCTGGTGTGCTAGTGATGGCTGTTTAACAGTCAGTGGCGTAGTATAGATTACAATACACTATATACATATGAGATGGGTGATGCAGTATGTAAACACAATTAGTGACTAAGATACTGTAGAATAGTGTAGAGTACAGTTTATACATAGAGATGAGTGATGCAGATACGGATACATTATTAAAGTGTCTAGTGTTCTATTCCTTAAAGTGACCAGTGATTTCTAATCAGTGTCTATAGGCAGCAGTCTCTGGTGTGTTAGTGATGGCTGTCTAGCAGTCTGATGGCCTTGAGATAGAAGCTGTTTTCCAGTCTCTCAGTCCCAGCTTTGATGCTCCTGTACTGACCTCGCCTTCTGGATGATAGCGGGGTGAACAGGCAGTGGCTCGGGTGGCTGATGTCATTGATTATCTTTTTGGCCTTCCCGTGGCATCGGTTGCTGTAGGTGTCCAGGAGGGCGGGTAGTTTGCCCCCAGTAATGCGTTGGGCAGACCGCACCACCCTCTGGAGAGCCTTGTGGTTGTGGGCGGTGCAGTTGCCATACCAGGCGGTGATGCAGCCCGACAGGATGCTCTCAATTGTGCATCTGTAGAAGTTTGAGGGTTTTAGGTGTTAAGCCACATTTCTTTAGCCTCCTGAGGTTGAAGAGGCTCTGTTACGCCTTCTTCACCACACTGTCTGTGTGGGTGGATCATTTCAGTTTATCAAGGAACTTGTAGTTTTCCACCTTCTCCACTGCGGTCCCATCGATGTGGATTGGGGGGGGGTGCACCTTCTGCTGTTTCCTGAAGTCCACGATCATCTCCTTAGTTTTGTTGACGTTGAGTGAGAGGTTGTTTTCCTGGCACCACACTTCCAGAGCCCTCACCTCCTACCTGTAGGCTATCTCATCGTTGTTGGTAATCAAGCCTACTACTGTTGTGTCGTCTGCGAACTTGATGATTGAGTTGGAGGTGTGCTTGGCCACGCAGTCATGGGTGAACAGGGAGTACAGGAGTGGGCTGAGCACGTACAATTGTGGGGCCCAAGTGTTGAGGATCACTGGGAACATCAAGTCGCTGGCCACAACCATGCAAAGAAACTGCAAAGACACACTTTCATTTGTATATAAATGTGTATATAAACCTAGAAGGCACCTATGTGATGAGGTTCAGTCATTGGCTGGTACACTTGTACTCTGGCCCTAACATTAACCCTAGCCCTAACCCTAGCCGTAACCATAGCCCCTAACCATAGCCCCTAACCCTAGCCCTAACCATAGCCCCTAACCATAGCCCTAACCCTAGCCTAAATCAGTGTTATAATGCAGGTAAGAGATGTACACACCTGTGTGATGCGGTTAAGTCTGCGGGAGGTACACTTGGTCTCGTACTCTGGTCGCAGCTGGAGCTGCTGCTGCTCTTCCTCAAAGTCCACCAGGTCCCACTCATACTCCAGACGGGCCTGCCGACGCTTCCAGAACTCCAGGAACAGAGTCACTATAATGGAGACAATGGATAGTTATACAGGAAGTGCAGACTATAGGAACAGAGTTAAGGAGTAACGGAATACAGAAACAGAGTTAATATTCACTAAGACTGTCATTTAATATTAACTAAGACTGTCACTTAATATTCACTAAGACTGTCATTTAATATTAACTAAGACTGTCACTTAATATTCACTAAGACTGTCACTTAATATTAACTAAGACTGTCACTTAATATTCACTAAGACTGTCACTTAATATTCACTAAGACTGTCACTTAATATTCACCAAGACTGTCACTTAATATTCACCAAGACTGTCACTTAATATTCACCAAGACTGTCACTTAATATTCACTAAGACTGTCACTTAATATTCAATAAGACTGTCACTTAATATTCACCAAGACTGTCACTTAATATTCCCTAAGACTGTCACAATATTCACTAAGACTGTCACTTAATATTAAATAAGAAAGTCACATAATATTAACCAAGACTGTCACTTAATATTCAATAAGACTGTCACTTAATATTAACTAAGACTGTCACTTAATATTCACTATGACTGTCACTTAATATTCACTAAGACTGTCACTTGATATTCACTAAGACACTTAATATTCAATAAGACTGTCACTTAATATTCACTAAGACTGTCACTTAATATTCACTAAGACAATTAATATTCAATAAGACAATTAATATTCACTAAGACACTTAATATTCAATAAGACACTTAATATTCACTAAGACTGTCACTTACCCCAAATCCCCATGAATATGGCAAAGAACACTGTCCCCACGTTGTCAAACATATGTGATTGCTGATAGAAGGAAAACAAATGAGCCGGTTCATTGACTTGACCTGAAGTTCTGCTCAACAAGATATCACAACAGTGTCTGTACAGTATCATCATCTTCATAGTGCAATTATAAAGCCTGGACTTCCTACCCAGGAGGAGTTACACGTTGACTTGAGTTTCCAGTAGCCACATTTCTTATCACACAGTGGACACATGATGATGTTTCCTCCAACCTCCTCACTACAGATTTCTTTACTGAAATTAGAATTGTTTTATTTAAAAACATTATTCACATAACATACTGCAAACATTTTTCCAGGCAACACACATTGAGGGCCGGATTCCTGGACACAGAATCCCAGACATACAGTTGATTCTCCATTCAGTCTGCCTTTCATTCCAGCCAAAGTCTTAACCCGGGGGGTAGGGGATAGTGCCTAGGATTTTTAGGCTGGGAGGTAGGGGGTAGGGGATAGTGGTTAGGATTTTTAGGCTCTGGGGGGGGGGGGGAGGGGGGGGGGGTTAACGGTCCCTCACCTCCAAACGTTGTCATCAAAGGTGAACAATCCATAGAGAAAACAGATCAGGCCTACTACCGCAGCGAAGAACAGCATCTCAGTGTAGAAACCCAGCCAGGCAAAGTAGATCCCAATCTTCTCCCCGTAATACTTCCTGTTATGGGAAATACAACACAACCAATCAAACATCTTCTCCCCGTAATACTTCCTGTTATGGGAAATACAACACAACCAATCAAACATCTTCTCCCCGTAATACTTCCTGTTATGGGAAATACAACACAACCAATCAAACATCTTCTCCCCGTAATACTTCCTGTTATGGGAAATACAACACAACCAATCAAACATCTTCTCCCCGTAATACTTCCTGTTATGGGAAATACAACACAACCAATCAAACATCTTCTCCCCGTAATACTTCCTGTTATGGGAAATACAACACAACCAATCAAACATCTTCTCCCCGTAATACTTCCTGTTATGGGAAATACAACACAACCAATCAAACAACAACAGTCTGTTTAGTGTTTAGATATAAAATAGGACAATGTGGATTCAAACAGATGCAGATAAATGACCTGAACATTAACATTCAAATACTAAACAAAACAGTAAGAGAAGGTCAATTAAAACAATACAAATATTAAATACATTAAGTTAAACTACTAATAATACTAATAATAATACTAATAATAATAATAATACTAATAATGACTAAATTAGACAAATGACGAGAGACCAACACATAAACAAAGCAACATACAGCACATTACAGAGAGACAGCAGCTACAGTGATCTACAAGCTCACATCCACCAACCCCAATGGAAGTGTTTCCATGTAGTCCAGGAAAGGTTGCCATATTTTCACAAAGTGGTTGAATTTATTTCTTAAAGCATAGGTCATCTTCTCCATAGGAATACACTTACTCATTTTAGAGAGCCATCTTGTAATTGGGAAAGGGAATTTGATTTCCATGTTAATGCAACACATTTTCTTGCAGTGGCAAGGGTGATTTCTGTAAATTTGATATTGAAGTTATTGCTCAAATTCACATTTGTGAAGATATCCAGAAGGCATATTTCAGGGTCAAGTGGGAAAGGGAATAAAAAAGGCCAGGGTGTCACAAACATCTTGCCAGAAGGCTTGTCATTTAGTACACTGCCAAGTAGAATGCCTTCTGTTGTTTCACATCTAAAACACATTTCTGATATTTCAGGGTTCTATCTATGTAACCTCTGAGGTGTCAGATAGAGTTGGTGGAGGAAGTTGTAATGTATAAGTTTGTATGTAGAGTTGATGGTCGCTGACACACTATCATAGGTCCGACCATAGACCCTCATGAACTGTAGTATTCAAATCAGATTACCATCACTCTCTCGACTAATATACATCTATATAACACTGTTCTAAATGACATAAGAACCCCATCTATAGAACACTGTTCTAAATGACATAAGAACCCCATCTATATAACACTGTTCTAAATGACATAAGAACCCCATCTATACAACACTGTTCTAAATGACATAAGAACCCCATCTATATAACACTGTTCTAAATGACATAAGAACCCCATCTATAGAACACTGTTCTAAATGACTAAGAAACCCATCTATAGAACACTGTTCTAAGTCATCCCCTTCTCTTGCCACTGTTGAAACATTTTTCTATCCAAGATCATTGGCAGGAGTCTGTTCTGCCACAGGGGTGTTTTGGGTGTCTTGTTTCAGACCCAATCATTTACGGATTTCATACCAAGATTTGACTAGATTGATGGTACAGGGATTTTTGTTGATATAGTCTTAGGGTTCCACTTGTGGATAATATTACTCCCAACCTCATTATTAAGAGGAAACATTTCCATCTGAGTCTAAGAAGGGGCTGGTTCAGTTTCAAATAGGAATGAAATGAATCTCATTTGCGCTGCCCAGTAATACATCTTGAAAGTTGATAGGAGGAGACCTCCTAGACTATAATCCCATGTTAATATGTCCAGCTCACCCTTGGAGTTTTACGGTTCCATACAAATTGTCTTATGGTCTTGTTAAGGAAACTCTCAGGTAGGGATTGAAATAGGTACATCATCTTAGGCAGAACGTTCACCTTAATACAGCTAATTCTCCCAAATAATGTAAGAGGCAGATCTATCCATCTATTCAAGTCATCCACCACCTTCTGTAGTTAAGCTTGTACACAATTCTTAAGTCATTATCAACTGTGAATCCTAGATATCTGAACCCCTGTGGCGACCATCTGAAGGGACCTGTTCGTTCACAGATGCTATAGTCAAAGCAAGTCAGTGGAAGTATTTCACTTTTGTCCATGTTGACTTTGTAACCTGATATAGAGCTGTATGTACCCGAAAGAGTCTGTGAGATCTTATGCATTATCTGGCCCACCTGAAAGACCAGGATCCGTTCTTATGGCCTCCGCCAGGGGTTCTATGGCTAGCACACAAAGGAGTGGAACAAGAGTGTGAATGTAGCTGACATCATGCCATCAGTAGTGATCTTGGGTTGCGGTTTATGGTATAAAGTCTTAACCCAGTTTACAAACGAAGGACCAAAGTTACATTTAGCAAGGACCTTGAATAGGTACGGCCACTCCAGCCAATCAAAGGCCCTTTCAGCGTCCAGAGATTCTTCTATACAAGAATCGCTCCTCCCACTGGCCATGTGAATTGCCAGGTCGCAGTTGTAAATGAAAAACTGGCCTACCTGGTTAAATAAAGGTGAAATACAAAATAAATAAAATAAAAATTACCTTGAATAACCTGCACAAATTATTGGTGGATGATCTTTTCTGTATAAAGCCTGTTTGATCGTGTTAATCAGGTTTGGCAAATATTGTCCTAATCTATTAGCCATCGCCTTAGAAATCTGTTTCTAGTCAGCATTGAGGAGCGAGATGGGCCTATAGGAAGAGCATGGTAGAGGATCTTATTTTTTATGTATGTCACAGTTGTGGAGAGACCAAGACGCAGCGCAGAGATAGTAGTTCCACATTCCTTATTAATGTACTATGTATTCAATTATAGGAGAACAAACTATACAACACAAACAAATATAATCCACAGACGTAACGTCCAAATTAAACACGATATTATAAACGTAATGTGGAGGAATAACGACCCACACAAAGGTGTAGGACATACAGACATATATAGGATCCCTAATTAGAGACAATGCACTGCAGCTGCCTCTAATTAGGGATCCAACCCAAAAACCACACAGAAACAGAAAGAATAGAAACTGTCAGACTCTGACCATAGCTACATAGAGAAGCAAATAGGCTTCTCTATGGCCAGAGTCTGACAGTGTATAACTGTTATAATAGCCATGGAGGCTCTGTGTCTCAGCAGCTACATGTAGAACATCCATCAAGAGAGGAATAAGCTAATCTTTAAACTCCTTATAAAACTCTGGGGGAAAGACATCGTCTCCTGGTGATTTTCTGGATTGCAGAGAGGAAATTGCCTTTTCGATTTCTGTTTTTGTAAAGGGGAGATCTGGTTTGTTTTGGTCTTCCTGTGAGAGATGCGGTAGTTCAATAGTAGACAGAAATGTGTTTATCATTGCTGGTTCCGTTCCATCAGAAGTGTATAACTTAGAATAGTATTGTTTAAATGAATCCTTCATCTCTTCCGGGTTGTGAGACACTTGACCGTTCTGTGTTTCAATAGAGTTGATGATTCTCCAATTCTCCTCAGTTTTTATCTGCCAGGCCAAGACTGTGTGTTTCCTCCCCCAATTCATAATATCTTTGCCTAGTTCTAAGAATAGCCTTTACAGTTTTGTAAGTACCTAGGGTAATATATTTTAGTATTTTATTCACCAATGAGCGGTATGTTTCTTTAGAGACAGATTTCTTTATGTTATTCTTGTAATAATAAGATCTCATTCAGCAGTGCATTTCTTTTTAAGACCCTAGGAAGTGATTTGACCCCTAAGAAAGGCTTTTAATGTTTTAATGTAACCCAGAGTACAACACTTTGGGACGGACAGTTTGTTTCACAGAAAACCTTAATTTGGTCTCTATTAAATTGACAAAATTCTGCCTGTTTCAAAAGAGTTTAGGCGCCATCTTTAAGTCCCTTGAACTCCATCTGGCATCCAGACAGAAAGTGTGAGGGGAGCTGAGATAACTCTATGGGTTACCTGTGCTGATAGGAGAACATAATACATCTGGGTCTGAGAGTTATGCAGGCAGGGGTAGAATGAATAATCCCTATCTTGGGGGTGGAGCTGTCTCCATGTGTCTTTCAAAAAAGTCTTTCAGAAACGATGCATTTGGCTGACATAGTCAATGAGGCTGCTTTAGTTGAGGATCTATCCAGAATCGGATCCAGACCAAAACTAAAGTCGCCCCAAAGAAACTCCGCTACCTTGAGGAATATATATTGAATACAAATATGATCATCATTATTAGGTGCACATACATTAAGCAAGGTCCAACATTTTACAGGGTGGCAGGTATTCTAGCGGTTAGAGCGTTGGGCCAGTAACCGACAGGTATTCTAGTGGTTAGAGCGTTGGGCCAGTAACCGACAGGTATTCTAGTGGTTAGAGCGTTGGGCCAGTAACCGACAGGTATTCTAGTGGTTAGAGCGTTGGGCCAGTAACCGACAGGTATTCTAGTGGTTAGAGCGTTGGGCCAGTAACCGACAGGTATTCTAGCGGTTAGAGCGTTGGGCCAGTAACCGACAGGTATTCTAGCGGTTAGAGCGTTGGGCCAGTAACCGACAGGTATTCTAGTGGTTAGAGCGTTGGGCCAGTAACCGACAGGTATTCTAGTGGTTAGAGCGTTGGGCCAGTAACCGACAGGTATTCTAGTGGTTAGAGCGTTGGGCCAGTAACCGACAGGTATTCTAGTGGTTAGAGCGTTGGGCCAGTAACCGACAGGTATTCTAGTGGTTAGAGCGTTGGGCCAGTAACCGACAGGTATTCTAGTGGTTAGAGCGTTGGGCCAGTAACCGACAGGTATTCTAGTGGTTAGAGCGTTGGGCCAGTAACCGACAGGTATTCTAGTGGTTAGAGCGTTGGGCCAGTAACCGACAGGTATTCTAGTGGTTAGAGCGTTGGGCCAGTAACCGACAGGTATTCTAGTGGTTAGAGCGTTGGGCCAGTAACCGACAGGTATTCTAGCGGTTAGAGCGTTGGGCCAGTAACCGACAGGTATTCTAGTGGTTAGAGCGTTGGGCCAGTAACCGGCAGGTATTCTAGTGGTTAGAGCGTTGGGCCAGTAACCGACAGGTATTCTAGTGGTTAGAGCGTTGGGCCAGTAACCGACAGGTATTCTAGCGGTTAGAGTGTTGGGCCAGTAACCAACAGGTATTCTAGTGGTTAGAGCTTTGGGCCAGTAACCGACAGGTATTCTAGTGGTTAGAGCGTTGGGCCAGTAACCGACAGGTATTCTAGCGGTTAGAGTGTTGGGCCAGTAACCGACAGGTATTCTAGCGGTTAGAGCGTTGGGCCAGTAACCGAAAGGTCCTTGGTTTGAATACCCAAGCTGACAAGGTGAAAAAACCTGTCGATGTGTCCTTGAGCAAGGCACTTAACCATCATTTGCTCCAGAGGCTGCAAATTATTTTAAATTCAGAATACATTCTGCCATGGACCACTACATAACGTTCCAGTGGATCAATAATTGTTTCGTTACACAGAAGGGTAAATTGTTATTAATCAACACAGCTACTCCCGTGTCTTTGTGTTAATATGAAGAGGCAAAGACCTGTCCTATACATTACCTCTAACTTTTCATGTTCTGTCCTACACATTACCTCTAACTTTTCATGTTAAACATCCCGCCCTCCGCGGACGCAAACACAGCGTGTGACGTCATCCACACTGTTATCGGCAGGTCAGCATACATAAAAAATAAGGTTACTTTCTTTACCATTTCGGGGGATTTTAACCATGCATCTCTCTCTCCAACGCTGCCCACGTTCAAACAGTTTGTGAAGTGCCCAACCAGGAATAATAAAACTCTGGACTTGTTATATGCTCATGTGAAGGATGCATACAACTCCACTGCACTCCCTCCCCTCGGTAGATCGGATCACAACCTTGTCCACCTCACTCCACTCTACAGGCCTTTGGTCCAACAGCAGCCTGCGACCACCAGGACCATTAGGAGATGGTCCCCGGAGGCGAATGAGGCCCTACAGGACTGCTTTGAAACAACAGACTGGGATGTGCTCTGTGAGGCTCATGGGGAGGACATCGATGGACTCACTGACTGCATAACAGACTATATTAATTTTTGTGTAGACAACACTGTACCCACCAGGAAGGTACGCTGTTTCCCAAACAATAAACCCTGGGTCACCAGCGACCTGAAGGCCCTGCTGAATGAGAAGAAGAGGGCCTTCAAGGAGAGGGACAAGGACAAGGACAAAATGAAATGCGTCCAGAGGGAGCTGAAGTTGCGTATTGCTGAGGGGAAGAGAGGGTATAAGGAGAAGATGGAGGACAAGCTGAGGCAGAGCCAGGTGAGAGAGGTGTGGAAGGGTATGAGAAATATCACTGGCTTCAAAAGGTCAAACAGTGGGCAGACGGAGGGGACCCAGGACAGAGCCAATGAGCTGAACCAATTTTTTAACAGGTTTGATACTGGCCCTGTCCACCTCCCTTCCAGTTCCCCAGACCACACACCCTCACGGCTATCCCACCCCCACTTTGCTCACAACACCTGTGCTGAGACAATCAGTGACCCCTCCTCCACCCCTGCACCCTCAACACCCCCCTTCCCCCCACCCCCCCACCTGGGCTGGCTTTCACCACCAACCAAGTGAAGAGAGAGCTGGAGAGACTACATCAGTGGAAAGCGGCAGGCCCTGATGGCATCAGCCCAAGGGTGCTTAGGGTCTGTGCTGACCAACTGTGTGGAATACACCAGCGTCACTTCAACCTTAGCCTGAGCCTAGAAAGGGTCCCTGTGCTGTGGAAAACATCCTGCCTCGTCCCAGTGCCCAAGAAGGCACACCCCACTGTCCTGAATGACTTCAGACCTGTAGCGCTAACATCCCACATCATGAAGACCCTGGAAAAGTTAGTCCTCGCTCACCTCAGACCCCTGGTGTTTACATCACTGGACCCCCTGCAGTTTGCATACCAGCGCAACATCGGGGTGGATGATGCAATCATCTACCTTCTGCAGAGGGCCTACTCTCACCTGGACAACGCAGGTTGCACTGTGAGGGTTATGTTTTTTTACTTCTCCAGCGCCTTCAACACCATTCAGCCCCTGCTACTGGGTGAGAAGATGAGGAGGATGAAAGTGGAAGCACCCTTAGTCTCCTGGGTTACGGACTACCTGACCGGTAGGCCACAATTTGTGCGACTACAGAGCTGTGTGTCAGAACGGGCAGTTAGCAACACAGGGGCCCCCCAGGGAACGGTCCTATCCCCCTTCCTGTTCACCCTCTACACCTCAGACTTCAGATATAACTCTGAAACATGCCACCTACAGAAGTTCTCGGATGACTCTGCTATTGTAGGGTGCATCAGGGGTGGGCAGGAGGAGGAGTACAGGAGCACAATCAGTGACTTTGTGTTGTGGTGTGAGCAGAACCACCTTCAGCTCAACATCAGCAAAACAAAGGAGATGGTGGTGGACTTCAGGAGAACCAAGGCCCAACTGACTGCAGTCCCTATACAGGGGATGGATGTGGAAATGGTTGAGTCATTCAAGTTCCTGGGAGTCCATATGGACAACAGGCTGGAATGGGCTGGTAACACCGAGGCTCTGTACAAAAAGGGCCAGAGCCGACTCTACTTTCTGAGGAGGCTCAGGTCCTTCAACGTGTGCAGTAAACTACTGCATACCTTCTACCAGTCTGTGGTGTGCTGGGGAGCCAACATAAAAGCGTCTCTCTCTCTCTCTCTCCTCTTTAACTTTTCATGTTCTGTCCCTGTTAGATGTGTTTCTTGTATAAACGCAACATCAGTCTTTAGCTTTAACTTAAAAACAATGTCACTCTGGTAAAAACAAATAGTTTGTTTACATGGATATTGGGATCTTACCTCATCGATCTGTCAGTAAGCTATAGTATAATCTAGTAAAGCAGTCCAACTGGTTATGCAAGTAATAAGGCAGGTTAGTGGGACACAGCTCAGTTAGCAGTGAAATGAACCCGGTCCATTAGCCAATTAACCATGTCCTGAGCCGGTCGCCTGTAATCCGCAGAGAAAAGTTGCGACTTCTTTGGGCGTTTTGAAGAATCTTCTCCGTCCGCCATGGATGATCCTCATCGGTGCAGGTTGAAGCAGCGCAAAGGGAATGTTCTTGGAGGGAAGTTATTTTTTCACCTGGTCAAATTCCGTCATGCATTTGATGACCCTGGGACTCATGTCTGGAAAGAATTGAATCACCTCCCCGTTGTGTGGGATCACTCCTTTCTCCTTGAAATGTTTGGCTGCGGTTCTTTTCAGCTTCTTCCATTCTTCATCCTATCGTGTCGATAGTCGTTGTCAAACCTGATGGAGTTTTTGATTTCAGCCAGCTGAGATGGAGCAGCTGAACTCTGTGTTGTTTGGGAGTCATTGCCTTCTTTGATCACTTTGAGGATGTGAGCTCGCCTAGCTTCATGGTGCCATCTTGGGTTTCTGGTCAGAGGTTCTTTCTCCGTCGTTTCTTGGTCTGTCAAGGTGCTTCCCTAGCCTTTTTTGTCTCGTAGGCTACACTGTAGTAATACTTATAGGTGAAGTTTTAAGATAAGATTTATCTCCGTCACGCTTCTTCCTAGCTTCGCTGCATCACGTGACCTCTGCGGTTCACTTTTAAAAGGGATTTCGGCTTGAGCCAACATCCGTGGAGTAAACTGAAATGTGAGCTCCACAAACATTGGGGACATTGCCTTAAAAGTATATAACGTGCACTGGTTGTTAATCTGAGTTGGATTGAATCCCTGGCTTGGTGTTGTGTTGTGTTCTCACCGTATCAAGTTGAGGGGCTGCTCTTTGAAGAAACTGAAGAACTGGGCCCAGTGTGTGTAGAGGTTGAATCTCTCACTCTCACTGCTGGAATCCCTGGATGGCTTCCAGTATCGAGACTGTATATATACAGAGGGATATAGCCCATTTATAATGGAATGGTCCTACTGTTCGTCTTTATTCATAACATGCCTGTCTATGGATGCAGAATTCAGTTAACCTTTACCCCCAAAAAATCTTTTTCAGAAAATCCCAGTTGGAAGATTCCCAGAATCAGGAGGTAAATAAGCAGGGAATTTTGGGAAAGTTACCAGGAATTTTGCAACCCTATGCCTGTCTCATTTCCAAAGGGGATGATAATAGGCTTAATTTTGATAAAGAGAAAATGGTTGGGAATTACTACTATATGAAAGACACAGGGAGTACATTGTGCACATAAAACATTCCTTCCCCTTTCCACCACTACAGTCGTGGTCAAAGGTTTTGAGAATGACACAAGTATTGGTCTCCACAAAGTTTGCTGCCTCAGTGTTGATGATGGCAATTTGCATATACTCCAGAATGTCATGAAGAGTGATCAGATGAATTGCAATTAATTGCAAAGTCCCTCTTTGCCATGAAAATGAACTTAATCCCCCAAAATCATCGCCACTGCATTTCAGCCATGCCACAAAAGGACCAGCTGCCATCATGTCAGTGATTGTCTCGTTAACACAGGTAAGAGTGTTGACGAGGACAAGGCTGGAGATCACTCTGTCATGCTGATTGAGTCAGAATAACAGACTTTAAGCTTTAAAAGGAGGGTGGTGCTTGAAATCATTGTTCTTCCTCTGTTAACCATGGTTACCTGCAAGGAAACACCATCAGTCCTGTGTCATGCCAACAGTAAAGCATCCTCAGACCATTCATGTGTGGGGTTGCTTCTCAGCCAAGGGAGTGGGCTCACTCACAATTTTGCCTAAGAACACAGCCATGAATAAAGAATGGTACCAACACATCCTCCGAGAGCAATTTCTCCCAACCATCCAAGAACAGTTTGGTGACGACCAATGCCTTTTCCAGCATGATGGAGCACCTTGTCATAAGGCAAAGTGATAACTAAGTGGCTCGGGGAACAAAACATCTACATTTTGGGTCCATGGCCAGGAAACTCCCCTGACCTTAATCCCATTGAGAACTTGTGGTCGATCCTCAAGAGGCGGGTGGACAAACAAAAACCCACAACTTCTGACAAACTCCAAGCATTGTTTATGCAAGAATGGCCTGCCAGGATGTGGCCCAGAAGTTAATTGACAGCATGCCAGGGCGGATTGCAGAGGTCTTGAAAAAGAAGGGTCAACACTGCAAATATTGACTTTGTGCATAAACTGAATGTCATTGTCAATGAAAGCCTTTGACACTTACTTGTAATTATACTTCAGTGTTACCATAGTAACTACTGACATAAAGATCTAAGAACACTGAAGCAGCAAACTTTGTGGAGACCAATAACGGCCCAACAAGAGCCCAGAGGGGAAAGCTGGTTGAAATGATAAAGCAACCAGTTTCCCTACTAGGAGAGAAGGTAACTTTCAGAGTGTGGGTCAATTCCATTTCAAATTCAGTCAATTCAGAAAGTAAACCAAGTTCCAATTCCAATTCCAAATGTTTCTCATTGAAAAGCTTTTAATAAAATTGGTGTACATCCTGAATTGACTGGAATTTAAAGGGAATTGACCCCAACCCTGGTCACTGTTGGACAGTAGCTTCTTACATCATGTAGTGGGAAGGCAGCCCCGTAGGTCCCGTTGTTGAGCAGCCGCTTGATGCCCTTCTTGTCCTCTCTGTCCGTCTTGTGGTAAGGACAACGAGCTAGTATGTAGTACACCTGGGGGGGTATAGAGGACACTGTACTGGAGGACTCTAGAAGTCACTATACTGGAGGACTGTAGAAGTCACTATACTGGAGGACTCTAGAAGTCACTATACTGGAGGACTGTAGAAGTCACTATACTGGAGGACTCTAGAAGTCACTATACTGGAGACATCTAGAAGTCACTATACTGGAGGACTCTAGAAGTCACTATACTGGAGGACTGTAGAAGTCACTATACTGGAGGACTGTAGAAGTCACTATACTGGAGGACTGTAGAAGTCACTATACTGGAGGACTGTAGAAGTCACTATACTGGAGGACTGTAGAAGTCACTATACTGGAGGACTGTAGAAGTCACTATACTGGAGGACTCTAGAAGTCACTATACTGGCGGACTGTAGAAGTCACTATACTGGAGGACTCTAGAAGTCACTATACTGGAGGACTCTAGAAGTCACTATACTGGAGGACTCTAGAAGTCACTATACTGGAGGACTGTAGAAGTCACTATACTGGAGGACTGTAGAAGTCACTATACTGGAGGACTCTAGAAGTCACTGTACTGGAGGACTGTAGAAGTCACTGTACTGGAGGACTCTAGAAGTCACTATACTGGAGGACTCTAGAAGTCACTATACTGGAGGACTCTAGAAGCCACTATACTGGAGGACTGTAGAAGTCACTGTACTGGAGGACTCTAGAAGTCACTGTACTGGAGGACTCTAGAAGTCACTATACTGGAGGACTCTAGAAGTCACTGTACTGGAGGACTGTAGAAGTCACTATACTGGAGGACTGTAGAAGTCACTATACTGGAGGACTGTAGAAGTCACTATACTGGAGGACTGTAGAAGTCACTATACTGGAGGACTGTAGAAGTCACTATACTGGAGGACTGTAGAAGTCACTATACTGGAGGACTGTAGAAGTCACTATACTGGAGGACTGTAGAAGTCACTATACTGGAGGACTCTAGAGGTCACTATACTGGAGGACTGTAGAAGTCACTATACTGGAGGACTGTAGAAGTCACTATACTGGAGGACTCTAGAAGTCACTATACTGGAGGACTGTAGAAGTCACTATACTGGAGGACTGTAGAAGTCACTATACTGGAGGACTGTAGAAGTCACTATACTGGAGGACTGTAGAAGTCACTATACTGGAGGACTCTAGAGGTCACTATACTGGAGGACTGTAGAAGTCACTATACTGGAGGACTGTAGAAGTCACTATACTGGAGGACTGTAGAAGTCACTATACTGGAAGACTCTAGAAGTCACTATACTGGAGGACTGTAGAGGTCACTATACTGGAGGACTCTAGAAGTCACTATACTGGAGGACTGTAGAAGTCACTATACTGTAGGACTGTAGAAGTCACTATACTGGAGGACTGTAGAAGTCACTATACTGGAGGACTCTAGAGGTCACTATACTGGAGGACTGTAGAAGTCACTATACTGGAGGACTCTAGAAGTCACTATACTGGAGGACTCTAGAGGTCACTATACTGGAGGACTGTAGAAGTCACTATACTGGAGGACTGTAGAAGTCACTATACTGGAGGACTCTAGAGGTCACTATACTGGAGGACTGTAGAAGTCACTATACTGGAGGACTGTAGAAGTCACTATACTGGAGGACTCTAGAAGTCACTATACTGGAGGACTCTAGAAGTCACTATACTGGAGGACTGTAGAATGTTGAAGCCCTTTATGTTGAAGCCCTTTATGTTGAAGCCCTTTATGTTGAAGCCCTTTATATGGAAGCCCTTTATGTTGGCCTACTTACTATCCTGTTGCGGACAGAGGGAGGGAAGAAGGTCTCCTTGTCATCGATGAGGAAGAAGTCAATCTTTCCCTTGTTGAAGGGTGAGGTGAAGTAGTCAGGTTCAGGATTCATAATGTGGTCCGGTAGACGGAAGGGAGTGAACAGCCAGTCCATGGGAATGTCCTGGATGAATAACACGTTAAGAATAAGAATACTTTACTTTCAAAGCTAGTCTGTTGTGCTGTCATACGAACTCCTAGTCACCACAAGCATGTTCCGGATGACAATGACAGCAATGTAGTTGGCAAGAGCACAAGCAGATCTGGGACCAGGCTAGCGTGTTTCCTACAGTCATGGCCAGATCTTTCCTTTCAGTTATGGTATTCATAACAACCCTCCATTGCTGGCCTGCCTCGCTAACCGCTAGGCTACCTGGCTGCCTACTGTACCTGTTGGACGGGGATGTCGTTGGCCTTGAAGGGAACCTTGATCTTGAGGACATCGGCGTAGGTAGCCAGAACCTCCCATGGAGCGTGGATCTTCACAAAGTATGTCTTACTGTCATCTGACTCCTGATTGGAGGAGAGAGATGGAGAGATGGAGCGATGGAGAGATATATAGATGTGGGGATGGATGGACAGACGGACAGACAAACAGACAGAAATACATAGACACAGACTGTCAGTTATTTAACCAATAGCCAAGTTTAGCTACTTAAGTTCCCCTCCACCACTACAAACAAACAAATAATTTTCCTGTACTGTGGTGTAATGAGGGTTTTATAGTGCTCTATCTCCCCCGGTGGTGAGAAAGAGTAATGGTATCCCCCCATTCAAAAACACTGCCTGGACAGTCTGGCACCTCTGTATACTAAATGTTGCTTGTTTCAGGCCTTTATTCATTCACTAGCCTGGTCCCAGATCTGTTTATGCTACGTTGCTAACCCCTCTGGTCTGATGACGTTAGCAATACAGACATATCTGGGACCAGGCTATTTATTCACCAGAACTTGTTTAGATGTAACCAGATAAACCTTCAGAGCAGGAATCTTACCGATTTATCCTCGGTCTCCAGCTCCAGGCCAGCTTTTTGTAGGTTAGCCTCATATTCCCTCCGCCTCTCCTGTTGAGACAAAATAATAGGAGGAGAAGAGAGGAGAGGGGAAGAGAGGAGAGGAGAAGAGAGGAGAAGAGAGGGGAAGAGAGGGGAAGAGAGGAGAAGAGAGGAGAAGAGAGGGGAAGAGAGGGGAAGAGAGGGGAAGGGAAGAGGGGAGAGGAGAGGAGAGGGGAAGAGAGGAGAAGAGAGGGGAAGAGAGGGGAAGAGAGGAGAAGGGAAGAGGGGAGAGGAGAAGAGAGGGGAAGAGAGGGGAAGAGAGGAGAAGAGAAGAGAGGGGAAGAGAGGAGAAGAGGGGAAGAGAGGAGAAGAGAGGAGAAGAGAGGAGAAGAGAGGGGAAGAGAGGGGAAGAGAGGAGAAGAGAGGAGAAGAGAGGAGAAGAGAAGAGAGGAGAAGAGAGGAGAAGAGAGGAGAGGAGAAGAGGAGAAGAGAGGGGAGGAGAGGAGAAGAGAGGGGAGGAGAGGAGGAGGAGAAGAGAGGGGAGGAGAGGAGAAGAGAGGGGAGGAGAGGAGGAGGAGAAGAGAGGGGAGGAGAGGAGAAGAGAGGGGAGGAGAGGAGGAGGAGAAGAGAGGGGAGGAGAGGAGAAGAGAGGGGAGGAGAGGAGAAGAGAGGGGAGGAGAGGAGGAGGAGAAGAGAACAGGACATTCAGTTTTCCCCTCCTCACTTTATTTTGTAATATTTACAGGTACAATATCAATTCCAATTTACATATTCAGTTTATATAACATGTACCTGTGGGATGGCACATACAGGCTAATTATCAGAATGATCAAACAGTAGGCAGAGTTGCAAAGAAAAAGCCATATCTCAGACTGGCCAATAAAAAGGAAAGATTAAGATGGGCAAAAGAACACAGACACTGGACAGAGGAAGATATGGCTTTTTCTTTCCAACTCTTCCTAGAAGGCCAGCATCATGGAGTCGCCTCTTCACTGTTGACGTTGAGACTGGTGTTTTGCGGGTACTATTTAATGAAGCTGCCAGTTGAGGACTTGTGAGGCGTCTGTTTCTCAAACTAGACACTCTAATGTACTTGTCCTCTTGCTCAGCTGTGCACCGGGGCCTCCCACTCCTCTTTCTATTCTGGTTAGAGACAGTTTGCGTTGTTCTGTGAAGGGAGTAGTACACAGCGTTGTACGAGATCTTCAGTTTCTTGGCAATTTCTCACATGGAATAGCCTTAATTTCTCAGAACAAGAATAGACTGATGAATTTCAGAAGAAAGTTCTTTGTTTCTGGCCATTTTGAGCCTGAAATCAAACCCACAAATGCTGATGATCCAGATACTCAACTAGTCTAAAGAAGCACTTTAGACTCAACTCAGCTGTCAAAGCTGCTTATCGATCACTGCACCTGTACATAGCCCTTCTGTAAATAGCCCACCCTACTACCTCATCCCCATATTTATTTTTATTATTTTTCGCTAATTTTGCACTCCAGTATCTCTATTTGCACATCATAATTTGCACATCCTTCATTCCTGTGTTAATGATGATAATCTGTAATTTATTTCACCACTATGGTCTATTTATTGTCCTACCTCCTAACCTTACTGCATTTTTGCACTACATTTTGCACTCTGTATATAGATTTTTTATTGTGTTTTTGACTATGTTTGTTTACTGTGTAACTCTGTTGTTGTTTTTGTCGCACTGCTTTGCTTTGTCTTGGCCAGGTCGCAGTTGCAAATGAGAACTTGTTCTCAACTGACCTACCTGGTTAAATAAAGGTGAAATAAATTAAAAAATTAAAAAAGGCCAGTTTTATTGCTTCTTTAATCAGCACAACAGTTTTCAGCTGTGCTAACATAATTGCAAAATTGTGTTCTAATGATCAATTAGTATTTTAAAATGATAAACTTGGATTAGCTAACACAACGTGCCATTGGAACACAGGAGTGATGGTTGCTGATAATGGGCCTCTGTACGCCTATGTAGATATTCCATAAAACATCTGCCGTTTCCAGTTACAATAATCATTTACAACATTAACAATGTCTACACTGTATTTCTGATCAATTTGATGATATTTTAATGGACAAAAAATGTGCTTTTCTTTCAAAAACAAGGACATTTCTAAGTGAGCCCAGACCTTTGAATGTTAGTGTATATAAAAAACAGAAATGTCCCTTTTTCAGGACCCTGTCTTTCAAAGATAATTAGTAAAAATCCAAATAACCTGACAGATCTTCATTGTAAAGGAGTTAAACACTGTTTCCATGTTGTTCAATGAACCATAAACAGTTAATGAACATGCACATCTGGAACGGTCATTAAGACACTAACAGCTTACAGACGGAAGGCAATTAAGGTCACAGTTATGAAAACTTAGGACACTAAAGAGGCCTTTCTACTGACTCTGAAAAACACCAAAAGAAAGATGCCCAGGGTCCCTGCTCATCTGCGTGAACGTGCCTTAGGCATGCTGCAAGGAGGCATGAGGACTGCAGATGTGGCCAGGGCAATACATTGCAATGTCCGTACTGTGAGAAGCCTAAGACAGCGCTACAGGGAGACAGGACAGACAGCTGATCGTCCTCGCAGTGGCAGACCACGTGTAACAACACCTGCACAGGATCGGTACATCCGAACATCACACCTGAGGGACAGGTACAGGATGGCAACATCAACTGCCCGAGTTACACCAGGAACGCACAATCCCTCCATCAGTGCTCACAGCAAGAACTGGCAAATCTGGTGCAGTCCATGAGGAGGAGATGCACTGCAGTACTTAATGCAGCTGGTGGCCACACCAGATACTGACTGCTACTTTTGATTTTGACCCCCTTTGTTCAGGGACACATTATTACATTTCTGTTAGTCACATGTCTGTGGAACTTAACAAATATTTACACATGTTAAGTTTGCTGAAAAATAAACGCAGTTGACAGTGAGAGGACGTTTCTTTTTTTGCTGAGTAGAAATATTTTTTGGAAGAGGGGCTTGCCTGTTTTGCATGTTATTTTGGCATTAATACGTCTCACATATCAGTTTGAAAACTATGTAAAAAAATAAATATATAATTGAGTTAATAAAGCTGCATACAAACATGGTCTCTTGAGTAAGGGGCTCCCGAGTGGCGCAGCGGTCTAAGGCACTGCATCTCAGTGCTAGAGGCGTCACTACAGACTCCTGTTCGATTCCAGGCTGTATCACAACTGGCTGTGGTTGGGAGTCCCATAGGGCGGCACACAATTTGCCCAGTTATGTCCGAGTTTGGCCAGTGTAGGCCGTCATCGTCATTTGGGGCGGCAGGTAGCCCAGTGGTTAGAGTGTTGGGCCCATAACCGAAAGGTTGCTGGATCGAATCCCCGAGCTGACAAGGTAAAAATCTTGTTCTGCCCCTGAACAAGGCAGTTAACCCACTGTTCCTAGGCCGTCATTGAAAATAAGAATTTGTTCTTAACTGACTTGCCTAGTAAAATAAAGGTAAAATAAATAAAATAAAATAAATTGTAAATAAGAATTTGTTCTTAACTGACTTGCCTAGTTAAATAAAGGTTAAATATTATTTTTTGAAGGCAGCTACAAAATGCACGTGTTTCAGCCTAGCTAAATGCTTTCGGTGGTGGTGGGGGGGGCGGGCCAGCAGAAAATAGGAGCATTGCGCCGTGATTGGCTCAGTGTTCTGTCACTCATGGGGACCTTAAGCAATCGTCAGGTTTAAGTCCTTAGTGAGCCTAGACATCCAACATGTCAGCCCTTTGGGTTCTGCCATAGAGTTATATTACAAGTGTCCTTCCAAGAAGGCTTAAGGTCATTGGCCACAGAAATGACGTCAAACCACGTTATATGTACAGTAGCTTTGATTGGACTGATCATGTCTAACATCTTACTTTCACAATCTTAGCCAGCAGTCATCATCATGAATCAAGTCTACTGGCTAATCCTTGTCATATGAAGAGAAATTAAAGATAAAACGTATCGGTGCTCGTCGGCCATTGGACATAAACATTACACAACAAGCTGGAAATCGCAAATTCAACAACATGAGTGGTTTGTAAGGAATCGGTGACGGTGGCTAACTGGAAGTCAGGAATAAACAGCTCAAACTGGGAAAATAAGTTTTGAACTGTCATTCAACTCAGAATTATAAATCCAGCATCTTTCTCTTTGATGACAAACTTTGCCCATGAAGGACCGCCGTGCCACTTTCCTGTTCCAGCACATCACAGCAACGTGAGTCCAAAAAAGTCTTATGCTGCTGCTTCATAAATGATGTAGGATGCCAGAGAGATATGTATACTGTAGCTAAGAAAGTAATACTAAGTGTATGTTGTGTAGTAAGCTGTTAGTAGCCCATGTGCCTCACTCTAATAATTTGGTCTCTTAATTTCACCTACTGTTCTGACTTGGTGTTGCACATGTAGGCTATAACCTGTTTTAGATAAATGTAATCCTCGAATATTGTAAGAGCTTTCATTGTCTGCTTATATGCCCCCTTTATTTATCCTACTGTTCTGACTCGGTGTACAGGGAGAACACTGTAAGAACGGACCATGTTCTGAATTCTGACGCTGTACGTTTCAAAAGTGCTGAACAAATAGTTATATTGACTACGTCTGTCGTCACTCAAAAGTGTCGTCCCCTTATGCCATAGTTTGTACATCTCAAATGTCAGTAGAACCCACATTTGTTTAAGCAAGTCAGTCATGTCAGCTATGTATTTTTAAAAGGCAGTAAAGGAGGCTGAATGAAGTGTTGCTGCCCGACAAGGCTCTGCTGATAGCCAGGTGGTAAGGTGTTGGGACTGCTGTTGGGACTCTGCTGTTGGGACTCTGCTGTTGGGACAGCTTTATGTTGGCCCTAAGAGTTTGTGGGCACCGTTTGTCACCGTTATAGTGACATTAATGTATTGTTTAGTGTTGTGTTGTGGCTTTGCATTTAAAAAAAAATATGTTTGTTTGCCTCACCAAGATTTACATGCTAAAACCGCCACTGGTCTGAATACCTATTTAAATGTGATATTTCATTATTTCTTTTTTTTAATAAATTTGCTTTGTCATTATGGGGTATTATGTCATTATGGGGTATTGTGTCATTATGGGGTATTGTGTCATTATGGGGTATTGTGTCATTATGGGGTATTGTGTCATTATGGGGTATTGGGTCATTATGGGGTATTGGGTCATTATGGGGTATTGTGTCATTATGGGGTATTGTGTCATTATGGGGTAATGTGTCATTATGGGGTAATGTATCATTATGGGGTATTGTGTCATTATGGGGTAGTGGGTCATTATGGGGTATTGGGTCATTTTTCCCAGCATGCAAATAGTACTAAAATATATTTAAATAACGAAGTTACCAAGGGAACTAAGGATCAATTCAACTCAAAGCAGGAGGCAGATGATAAGGACATTCCATTCCATGAGGCTCAGTCACTGGATAGGAATCAGGAATTATAGCTACTGTAGCTTAGCTCAAATGTTTATTTACCTCTTGTTTCAAGGTATTTGTGTCAAGTTTATTTCTGAAATATTAACACTATCAACAGTCAGTGCTTGCTATATTAGCTTGGCAAGAGAACTAGCTGGTACTGACAAGTGATGTGAGTCAAGTGAGTCATGTGAGGTGAGTCAAGTGAGGTGAGTCAAGTGAGATGAAATAAGTGAGGTGAGTCAACTGAAGTGAGTCAAGTGAGGTGAGTCATGTGAGGTGAGTCAAGTGAGTTGAGTCAAGTGAAGTGAGTCAAGTGAAGTGTGTGAAGTGAGTCCAGTGAAGTGAGTCAAGTAAAGTATGTCAAGTGAAGTGAAGTGAGCCAAGTGAAGGGAGCGTGCTATGTATTATGTTCATACAGTGATTTACACTGTATTATTGTAGTATTACCAACTACAGAGTCATGTCGCCTGGTTAAACCAGAATGAACTCTGAACTAACTCACAATGGAGTGGTGCATTCAATCAGGTTTACCCAGGCTGTGTCCTGTGCTGAGAAACCAGCATTAAGTATCACTGAGAATTACAATGAAACAGTAACAGTGAGCCCAGGTGTGTTTCTGAAGGTGTATCTTACCTGTTTCCTCTCTCCGTCTCGGTCATCCACATAGGACAGGACGAAGTCAATCCTCTTCTTTCCATCCCGGAAGAACACAGAGTCCTTACTCTGCTGATGCTTGTCAACCTGGGAGGAGACAGACCACACACACAGTCAACTCACAGTCAATACACAGTCAACACACACACACTGTCAACTCACAGTCAACTCACACACACAGTCAACTCACACACACACACACACACACACACACACACACACACACACACACACACACACACACACACACACACACACACACACACACACACACACACACACACACACACACACAACTCACACACACAGTCAACTCAGTCAACACACACACACACACACACACTCAACACACAGTCAACACACAGACAACTCACAGTCAACTCACACACACAACCACAGTCAACACAGTCAACTCACACATACACACACAGTCAACTCACAGTCAACACACACACACACACACACACACACACACACACAGTCAACTCACAGTCAACATACAGTCAACACACAGACAACACACAGACACACACAGTCAACTCACACACACAGTCAACTCACACACACAGTCAACACACACACACACAGTCAACACACACACACACACACACACCAACACACCCACACCAACACACCCACACCAACACACCCGCACACACACACACACACACACACACACACACACACACACACACACACACACACACACACACACAACAAACAGACAACACACAGTCAACACCTGCAGAGTCCAAGATACATCAAACATCCAAATGCCTATCACTGCTAGGGGTGTGCCGAGCAGTCGAACAAAATGAGTATCATAACGGATATGGGCAATTCCCTGGATACACTTAAGATCTGAGTATATTTTGTAATTATCTGTGATTGTAAAAAAAGTTATTTTCGGGTGGCAGCAAACATCTTTCTCACGTCAGTCAGTCCCAGAGTTTCTAAACCATACTGTACTGTCTTTGAGTCAGTCATGTGTGACGTTCTACGTGCTCTAAATAACTCAGCTGGCTAGTATGCCTGACTGTACGTTGATCCTGCTGCTCTGATTGGATAGAGTGAAGCTGTTTTTCTCCATCCACTCGCTTCATAATTTCACCCAATCACTTTTCCTGCCATGTTTTAGGTCTTATCATTTAGATTGCTGCTGCTGCTACTCTGATTAATCACATGGCGAGGATGGATACTATCTAGCTATCAATGTGTTACATCTAACAACTGGGTCAAGGATGGAGAAGCATTCTAAAACTGATGGGCATTTTGACTGAGTGACAGCGACCTCGGCTGCCCGCTGTAAGTTGAGGACACACACACACACACACACACACACACACACACACCTCCGTGCACTGCTCCTAATCTGCAGCTTTTTTGCAGTGAGAACGTGCAACTGTCAACTTCCGGATAGACTAACGCCAGAGGAGATGGCTGCCGTTTTACGGGTCCCTAACCAATTGTGCTATTGTGTGTTTTTTCCGCATTATTTGTAAATTATTTTGTACATAATGCCACCGTCTCTTATGACCGAAAAGAGCTTCTGGATATCAGGAAAGCGATTCCTCACCTCATACTGGACAAATAATTGTTCTTTAACGTGTCGGACGCAAAGGAATTTTTTCAGACACCCAACAAGGCCCAAATCCCCATCATTTGCATGAGAAAGAGGCAGAGATATCGGGGTCGTAGGTTGGGGGTCCTTGTAAGGATCCGACGGTGAGTGGGTCACGAATGTCCTTCCAACGGGACATTAAACTGTAATATCTTATGTTGTGGCTGAACGACGACATGGATAACATTCAGTTGGCGGGATATACGCTGCATCGGCAAGATAGAACAGCTGCCTCCGGTAAGAGAAGGGGGGGTGGTCTGTGTATATTTGTAAACAACAGCTGGTGCACGAAATCTAATATTAAGGAAGTCTCAAGATTTTTTTTTTAAATCACTTCTATGCTCGCTTCGAGGCAAGCAACACTGAAGCATGCATGAGAGCATCAGCTGGTCCGGACGACTGTGTGATCACGCTCTCCGTAGGCGATGTGAGTAAGACCTTTAAGTCAACATTCACATGGCCGCTGGGCCAGACGCATTACCAGGACGTGTACTCCAAGCATGCACTGACCAACTGGCAAGTGTCTTCACTGACATTTTCAACATGTCACTGACTGAGTCTGTAATACCAACATGTTTCAAGCAGACCACCATAGTTCCTGTGCCCAAGAACACTGAGGTAACCTGCCTAAACGACTACCAACCCGTAACAATGAAGTGCTTTCAAATCTAAATCAAATCGTATTGGTCGTATTGGTTAGCAGATGTTATTGTGGGTGTAGTGAAATGCTTGTGCTTCTAGCTCTGACAGTGCAGTAATATCTAACAAGTAATATCTAACAAGTAATATCTAACAGTTTCACAACATATACCGAAATACACATAAATCTAAGTAAGGAATGTATTGAGAATATATACATAATGTCAGGGTGTCATTGGACTAAGATACAGTGGCATAGTAAGCTTTATAGTATACAGTAAACACATTGAGATTGGTGATGCAGTATGTAAACACAATTAAGTGACTAAGATACCATAGAATAGTATAGAGTACAGTTTATACATATGAGATGAGTACTGCAAGATACAGAAACATTATTAAAGTGACTAGTGTTTCATTTCCTTAAAGTGACCAGTGATTTCTAATCTATGTCTATAGGCAGCCACCTCTGGTGTGCTAGTGATGGCTGTTTAACAGTCAGTGGCGTAGTATAGATTACAATACACTATATACATATGAGATGGGTGATGCAATATGTAAACACAATTAATGACTAAGATACTGTAGAATAGTGTAGAGTGCAGTTTATACATAGAGATGAGTGATGCAGATACAGAAACATTATTAAAGTGTCTAGTGTTCTATTCCTTAAAGTGACCAGTGATTTCTAATCAGTGTCTATAGGCAGCAGTCTCTGGTGTGTTAGTGATGGCTGTCTAGCAGTCTGATGGCCTTGAGATAGAAGCTGTTTTTCAGTCTCTTGGTCCCAGCTTTGATGCACCTGTACTGACCTCGCCTTCTGGATGATAGCGGGGTGAACAGGCAGTGGCTCGGGTGGTTGATGTCATTGATTATCTTTTTGGCCTTCCTGTGGCATCGGTTGCTGTAGGTGTCCTGGAGGGCGGGTAGTTTGTCACCAGTAATGCGTTGGTCAGACCGCACCACCCTCTGGAGAGCTTTGCGGTTATGGGCGGTGCAGTTGCCGTACCAGGCGGTGATGCAGCCTGACAGGATGCTCTCAATTGTGCATCTGTAGAAGTTTGTGAGGGTTTTAGGTGATAAGCCACACTGTCTGTGTGGGTGGACCATTTCAGTTCGTCAGTGATGTGTACGCCGAGGAACTTGAAGCTGGTAATGGCTCACATCACTTTGAAAGGATGGTCATGGCTCACATTATCCCAGAATGCCTAGACCCACTCCAATTTGCATACCGCCCCAACAGATCCACAGATGATGCAATCTCTATTGCACTCCACACTGCCCTTTCCCACCTCGACAAAAGGAACACCTACGTGAGAATGCTGTTCATAGACTACATCTCAGCGTTCACAGTGCCCTCAAAGCTCATCACTAAGCTAAGAACACTGGGACTAAACACCTCCCTCTGCAACTGGATCCTGGACTTCCTGACGGGCCGCCCCCAGGTGGTAACGGTAGGACACAATACATCTGCCATGCTGATCCTCAACACGGGGGCCCCTCAGGGGTGCGTGCTCAGTCCCCTCCTGTTCACCCACGACGGCGTGGACAGGCCCGACTCCAACACCATCATTAAGTTTGCCGACGACACAACAGTGGTAGGCCTGTTCACCGACAACGATGAGACAGCCTATAGGGAGGAGGTCAGAAACCTGGCAGTGTGGTGCCATGACAACAACCTCTCACTCAATGTCATCAAGACAATGGAGATGATTGTGGACTACAGGAAAAAGAGGACTGAGCACACCCCCATTCTCATCGACGGGGCTGTAGTGGAGCAGGTTGAGAGCTTCAAGTTCCTTGGTGTCCACATCACCAACAAACTATCATGGTCAACTGTCCAAGACAGTTGTGAAGAGGGCACGACAAAGCCTATTCCCCCTCAGGAGAAAAGATTCAAAAAGTTACACAGCTGCAAAATCGAGGGCAACCTGACTGGTTGCGTCACTGCCTGGTACGGCAACTTCTCGGCCTCCGAAAACAAGGCACTACAGAGGGTAGTGCATATGGCCCAGTACATCACTGAGGCCAAACTTCCTGCCATCCAGGACCAATAAACCAGGCGGTGTCAGAGGAAGGCCCTAAAAATGGTCAAACTGTTCTCTCTGCTACTGCATGGCAAGTGGTAGCGATGCACCAAGTCTCCTTGAGCAAGGCTCCGAACCCTAATTGGCTCCAGGGCTGACCCTGTAGGCCATCATTGTAAATAAGAATTTGTTCTTAACTGACTTGCCTAGTTAAAAAAAGGTTAAATAAAAAATAAATAAAATATCTGCATTGACCATTTTTGCTATTTTGCATTTTGACTAATCACATACGCTGCTATGACTGTTTATTATCTATCTTGATGCCTAGTTACTATATCCCTACTTATAGTGAGCTATAAAAGTATTGGGACAGTGACACATTTTTTGCTGTTTTGGCTCTGTACTCCAGCACTTTGGACTTCAAATAAGTTTATTTGTCACGCGCGCCGAATACAACAGGTATAGACCTTACAGTGAAATGCTTACTTACAAGCCCTAACCAACAGTGCAGTTTAGGTAAAAAAAGAAGTATTATGTAAACAATAGATAAGTAAAGAAATAAAAAAACAGTAAAATGCATGGGCACCGGTTAGTCGGGCTAATTGAGGTAGTATGTACATGTTGGTACAGTTAAAGACTATGAATAGATGCTAAACAGCCAATAGCAGCAAAGTCCAGGTAATGATACACTGGCAAAGGTGCAGACTGTCAGTCTTAATTTGAGGATATACAAAATAGCTACCTGTACTATCTGCATTGACCCTTCTTGCACAAACGTTTTTGCTACTGTTTACTATCTGTCACTATACCCCTTGTTGTACATATCTACCTCACTTACCTTGTAGTGTTTATACCTTGTACCTGTCTATAGTGTTTATACCTTGTACCCGTCTATAGTGTGTATACCTTGTACCTGTCTATAGTGTTTATACCTTGTACCTGTCTATAGTGTTTATACCTTGTACCTGTCTATAGTGTTTATACCTTGTACCTGTCTATAGTGTTTATACCTTGTACCTGTCTATAGTGTTTATACCTTGTACCCCTGTCTATAGTGTTTATACCTTGTACCCCTGTCTATAGTGTTTATACCTTGTACCTGTCTATAGTGTTTATACCTTGTACCTGTCTATAGTGTTTATACCTTGTACCTGTCTATAGTGTTTATACCTTGTACCCCCGTCTATAGTGTTTATACCTTGTACCCCTGTCTATAGTGTTTATACCTTGTACCCGTCTATAGTGTTTATACCTTGTACCTGTCTAGTGTTTATACCTTGTACCTGTCTATAGTGTTTACACCTTGTACCCGTCTATATTGTTTATACCTTGTACCTGTCTATAGTGTTTATACCTTGTACCCCTGTCTATAGTGTTTTTATCTTGTACCCCTGCCTATAGTGTTTATACCTGCTCTTCCAATTAAGTTTATATGCATAATTGGGACTCTTACTTTGGGATACCTTGTACCCGTCTATAGTGTTTATACCTTGTACCTGTCTAGTGTTTATACCTTGTACCTGTCTATAGTGTTTATTCCTTGTACCCGTCTATAGTGTTTATACCTTGTACCTGTCTATAGTGTTTATACCTTGTACCCGTCTATAGTGTTTATACCTTGTACCTGTCTATAGTGTTTATACCTTGTACCCCCGTCTATAGTGTTTATACCTTGTACCTGTCTATAGTGTTTATACCTGCTCTTCCAATTAAGTTTATATGCATGATTGGGACTCTTACTTTGGGATCATCTACCTTCTGCAGAGGGCCTACTCTCACCTGGACAACACAGGTTGCACTGTGAAGGTTATGTTTTTTGACTTCTCCAGTGCCTTCAACACCATTCAGCCCCTGCTACTGGGTGAGAAGATGAAGAGGATGAAAGTGGAAGCACCCTTAGTCTCCTGGGTCACGGACTACCTGACCGGTAGGCCACAATTTGTGCGACTACAGAGCTGTGTGTCAGAACGGGCAGTGAGCAACACAGGGGCCCCCCAGGGAACGGTCCTGTCCCCCTTCCTGTTCACCCTCTACACCTCAGACTTCAGATATAACTCTGAAACATGCCACCTACAGAAGTTCTCGGATGACTCCGCAATTGTAGGGTGCATCAGGGGTGGGCAGGAGGAGGAGTACAGGAGCACAATCAGTGACTTTGTGTTGTGGTGTGAGCAGAACCACCTTCAGCTCAACATCAGCAAAACAAAGGAGATGGTGGTGGCTGCAGTCCCTATACAGGGGATGGATGTGGAAATGGTTGGGTCATACAAGTTCCTGGGAGTCCATATGGACAACAGGCTGAAATGGGCCGGTAACACCGGGGCTCTGTACAAAAAGGGCCAGAACCGACTCTACTTTCTGAGGAGGCTCAGGTCCTTCAACGTGTGCAGTAAACTACTGCATACTTTTTACCAGTCTGTGGTGGCCAGTGCCATCTTTTTTGCAGTGTTGTGCTGGGGAGCAAACATTAAAGCCGGTGATGCTTCTCGGGTAAATAAGCTGATCAGGAAGGCTAGCTCTGTTCTGGGGATTAGCCTTGATACTCTAGAGGAGGTGGCGGAGAGAAGGATCCTGGCCAAACTGCTGGCCATCATGAACAACGTCACCCACCCTCTGCATGCCATGGTTATGACGCAGAGGAGCACCTTCAGTCACAGACTGATCCCACCACGGTGTGCCAGAGAGCGCTACAGGAGGTCCTTCCTGCCGGCGGCTATTAGACTATTTAATGCCTCACTGGGGTGCCGTGCCGTCGGCAACATAGATCTGGAACTGTTGGGGTGCTAGGACCTAGTTTAACAATTATGCATCCATCCGTGAGTAACTCTGGTCCGTAATCACTCATTCACTCAGGACCTATTTATTCAAGCAGGTCTGTATATACATATTCATGTACAGTTGTTATATCATATAACGTGCAATATTGTAAGTAATTATTGGACTTAACTTATGTAATCATTCACTCAGGAATGCATATTAGTATCCTGTCAGTTGAATCTTTTTTCATTGCTTTTAGTTTATCAAATGTGCAATACGTGCAGTTGTCTGTAATTAAACCCTGCGCACTAAGGACTGTATTTTAAGGGAATTACTATTATTACCCTAAATTATATCATACACACATTTAGCTATTTAAGTATATCTTCCTGTCATTTACCTGTACAGTTAATGTAACCATGCAAATATTCACTTACCTGTACATTTAACTGTACATTTACCTGTACAGTTAATGTAACCATGCAAAATATTCACTTAACCTGTTCAATTAACTAAACTGTATATTAAGTAAACTATTATTACCCTCACTTATATCATATGCGCATTTTAGCTATTTAAGTATTTCTCTGCCATCGACCTGTATAGTATAGTTAACCATGCAAATACTCCTTATTTAGCTATATCAACTTGCAATATTTTTTTATCATAAAACAAAATTCACCTAACACTCTGTATCTATGTATAGTGTACATATTCAGCCATCCACCCATACATTTTACAGATTTCTTTCACTCCAGACTTCTTGTATTTCGATACTTTTTCATACTGCCACTCTTTTGTGTATTTTCGTTCTGGCATTTTGCACCTGCCCTGTGTTTTTCGTAGATGCTTGACAAAGAAATTTCCCCTCGGGATCAATAAAGTATCTACAGTATCTATCTAGAACAAACACTGCACTTCCCCTGCTCTGACGCACACACACAGGAAGCCATGTTGAGAAAGAGGCCTGTTACCTTTCATTGCTGCTACAGCTGTTCATATACCTATAAATAACTAACTGCATATTCTAGAACCTGCCTTGCTGACATTGCTACAGTAGCTGTCTGGACCATAGCTGCTCGTAGAATTAGCACAACATAACATACTGGACCTAGTAGTCCCCCCAACACACTAGGTTCAGTCCCACCCTCTGCACCCTCTACCCCTAAGAAACTAGACAGGACTCTAGCTGCGTTAGCGTTAGCACAACAAGCCCTATTGGTCTAGCAGTCCCCACACCCTATACCTCTCACTAACACATTTCTCTGCCTGTCCTGTTTGTACAGTATCTATAAAGAGGGAAGGCTTTACCTCCTCTTCCATGGCCCTCTCTCTGCCAAGCATCAGCTGTCACTCCTGCTATGTCTGCATCAGCTGAAAGACACAGCCAGAGTGGTTGCTTCTTCCCTGGGTTCATGGACGGATGGACAGACGGACGGACGAGCCCCCTAACTCACTTCCTTTCTCCTTTACTCCCTCATTCACAGGGGGAGGGGCTTCATCCAGTCCAGTTGCATCCCAGGACAAGCCCTCACTCGCTCAGACATCCAGAGGAGAGAGGGAGGAGAGAGAGGAGGGGGAGAGAGAGCAGAGGGAGGAGAGAGCAGAGGAGAGAGAGAGAGGTAGAGAGAGAGAGGAGGGGGAGAGAGAGAGGAGGGGAGAGAGAGAGAGAGGTAGAGAGAGCAGAGGAGAGCGAGAGAGAGAGGAGGGGAGAGAGAGAGAGGTAGAGAGAGCAGAGGAGAGAGAGAGAGAGAGAGAGAGAGGAGGGGAGAGAGAGAGAGAGAGAGGTAGAGAGAGCAGAGGAGAGAGAGAGAGATAGGAGAGGAGAGAGACAGAGGAGGCTCCTAGATGACGTCAGCATATCAGCAGCAGAGCCTCCTGTCTGCAAGTAACCCACTAATGTAATGGCTGAGTTCCTGCCCGAATACATTGTAGACACATGTCAGATCTTACAACGCCTGGATAGGTATTTAACATATCAGCTAACCACATCACATGTTATAGCAATCTGAAGCCAGACTGCAGAGTCGATGACGTGGAAAGCAATCACTGGTTGATGCAATGCAACACACAACGAATCATGTCGGGGTGTAACTCGGCCAATAACAGCTCTATGTTTCAGCATAATCGGAGGAAGTACTAGACCCATGACTACCTAACATCTCTGTCTGACAGTATTCAGAGATACATGACCCATGACTCACTAACATCTCTGTCTGACAGTATTCAGAGATACATGACCCATGACTACCTAACATCTCTGTCTGACAGTATTCAGAGATACATGACCCATGACTACCTAACATCTCTGTCTGACAGTATTCAGAGATACATGACCCATGACTACCTAACATCTCTGTCTGACAGTATTCAGAGATACATGACCCATGACTACCTAACATCTCTGTCTGACAGTATTCAGAGATACATGACCCATGACTCACTAACATCTCTGTCTGACAGTATTCAGAGATACATGACCCATGACTCACTAACATCTCTGTCTGACAGTATTCAGAGATACATGACCCATGACTACCTAACATCTCTGTCTGACAGTATTCAGAGATACATGACCCATGACTACCTAACATCTCTGTCTGACAGTATTCAGAGATACATGACCCATGACTACCTAACATCTCTGTCTGACAGTATTCAGAGATACATGACCCATGACTACCTAACATCTCTGTCTGACAGTATTCAGAGATACATGACCCATGACTACCTAACATCTCTGTCTGACAGTATTCAGAGATACATGATCCATGACTACCTAACATCTCTGTCTGACAGTATTCAGAGATAATAGACCCATGACTCACTAACATCTCTGTCTGACAGTATTCAGAGATACATGACCCATGACTACCTAACATCTCTGTCTGACAGTATTCAGAGATACATGACCCATGACTACCTAACATCTCTGTCTGACAGTATTCAGAGATACATGACCCATGACTACCTAACATCTCTGTCTGACAGTATTCAGAGATACATGACCCATGACTACCTAACATCTCTGTCTGACAGTATTCTAGAGATACGAGACCCATGAATACCTAACATCTCTGTCTGACAGTATTCAGAGATACATGACCCATGACTACCTAACATCTCTGTCTGACAGTATTCTAGAGATACATGACCCATGACTACCTAACATCTCTGTCTGACAGTATTCAGAGATACATGACCCATGACTACCTAACATCTCTGTCTGACAGTATTCAGAGATACATGACCCATGACTACCTAACATCTCTGTCTGACAGTATTCAGAGATACATGACCCATGACTCACTAACATCTCTGTCTGACAGTATTCAGAGATACATGACCCATGACTACCTAACATCTCTGTCTGACAGTATTCTAGAGATACATGACCCATGACTACCTAACATCTCTGTCTGACAGTATTCAGAGATACATGACCCATGACTCACTAACATCTCTGTCTGACAGTATTCAGAGATACATGACCCATGACTCACTAACATCTCTGTCTGACAGTATTCAGAGATACATGACCCATGACTACCTAACATCTCTGTCTGACAGTATTCAGAGATACATGACCCATGACTACCTAACATCTCTGTCTGACAGTATTCAGAGATACATGACCCATGACTACCTAACATCTCTGTCTGACAGTATTCAGAGATACATGACCCATGACTACCTAACATCTCTGTCTGACAGTATTCAGAGATACATGACCCATGACTACCTAACATCTCTGTCTGACAGTATTCAGAGATACATGACCCATGACTACCTAAAATCTCTGTCTGACAGTATTCAGAGATACATGACCCATGACTCACTAACATCTCTGTCTGACTGTATTCAGAGATACATGACCCATGACTACCTAACATCTCTGTCTGACAGTATTCTAGAGATACATGACCCATGACTACCTAACATCTATGTCTGACAGTATTCAGAGATACATGATCCATGACTACCTAACATCTCTGTCTGACAGTATTCAGAGATACATGACCCATGACTCACTAACATCTCTGTCTGACAGTATTCAGAGATACATGACCCATGACTACCTAACATCTCTGTCTGACAGTATTCTAGAGATACATGACCCATGACTACCTAACATCTCTGTCTGACAGTATTCAGAGATACATGACCCATGACTCACTAACATCTCTGTCTGACAGTATTCAGAGATACATGACCCATGACTCACTAACATCTCTGTCTGACAGTATTCAGAGATACATGACCCATGACTACCTAACATCTCTGTCTGACAGTATTCAGAGATACATGACCCATGACTACCTAACATCTCTGTCTGACAGTATTCAGAGATACATGACCCATGACTACCTAACATCTCTGTCTGACAGTATTCAGAGATACATGACCCATGACTACCTAAAATCTCTGTCTGACAGTATTCAGAGATACATGACCCATGACTCACTAACATCTCTGTCTGACTGTATTCAGAGATACATGACCCATGACTACCTAACATCTCTGTCTGACAGTATTCTAGAGATACATGACCCATGACTACCTAACATCTCTGTCTGACAGTATTCAGAGATACATGACCCATGACTACCTAACATCTCTGTCTGACAGTATTCAGAGATACATGACCCATGACTACCTAACATCTCCGTCTGACAGTATTCAGAGATACATGACCCATGACTCACTAACATCTCTGTCTGACAGTATTCTAGAGATACATGACCCATGACTACCTAACATCTCTGTCTGACAGTATTCAGAGATACATGATCCATGACTACCTAACATCTCTGTCTGAGAGTATTCAGAGATACATGACCCATGACTACCTAACATCTCTGTCTGACAGTATTCAGAGATACATGACCCATGACTACCTAACATCTCTGTCTGACAGTATTCAGAGATACATGACCCATGACTACCTAACATCTCTGTCTGACAGTATTCAGAGATACATGACAAATGACTACCTAACATCTCTGTCTGACAGTATTCAGAGATACATGACCCATGACTACCTAACATCTCTGTCTGACAGTATTCAGAGATACATGACCCATGACTCACTAACATCTCTGTCTGATAGTATTCTAGAGATACATGACCCATGACTCACTAACATCTCTGTCTGACAGTATTCAGAGATACATGACCCATGACTCACTAACATCTATGTCTGACAGTATTCAGAGATACATGACCCATGACTACCTAACATCTCTGTCTGACAGTATTCTAGAGATACATGACCCATGACTACCTAACATCTCTGTCTGACAGTATTCAGAGATACATGACCCATGACTACCTAACATCTCTGTCTGACAGTATTCAGAGATACATGACCCATGACTCACTAACATCTCTGTCTGACAGTATTCTAGAGATACATGACCCATGACTCACTAACATCTCTGTCTGACAGTATTCAGAGATACATGACCCATGACTACCTAACATCTCTGTCTGACAGTATTCAGAGATACATGACCCATGACTACCTAACATCTCTGTCTGACAGTATTCAGAGATACATGACCCATGACTACCTAACATCTCTGTCTGACAGTATTCAGAGATACATGACCCATGACTCACTAACATCTCTGTCTGACAGTATTCAGAGATACATGACCCATGACTACCTAACATCTCTGTCTGACAGTATTCTAGAGATACATGACCCATGACTCACTAACATCTCTGTCTGACAGTATTCAGAGATACATGACCCATGACTCACTAACATCTCTGTCTGACAGTATTCAGAGATACATGACCCATGACTACCTAACATCTCTGTCTGACAGTATTCAGAGATACATGACCCATGACTACCTAACATCTCTGTCTGACAGTATTCAGAGATACATGACCCATGACTACCTAACATCTCTGTCTGACAGTATTCAGAGATACATGACCCATGACTCACTAACATCTCTGTCTGACAGTATTCTAGAGATACATGACCCATGACTCACTAACATCTCTGTCTGACAGTATTCAGAGATACATGACCCATGACTACCTAACATCTCTGTCTGACAGTATTCAGAGATACATGACCCATGACTACCTAACATCTCTGTCTGACAGTATTCAGAGATACATGACCCATGACTCACTAACATCTCTGTCTGACAGTATTCTAGAGATACATGACCCATGACGCACTAACATCTCTGTCTGACAGTATTCAGAGATACATGACCCATGACTCACTAACATCTCTGTCTGACAGTATTCAGAGATACATGACCCATGACTACCTAACATCTCTGTCTGACAGTATTCAGAGATACATGACCCATGACTACCTAACATCTCTGTCTGACAGTATTCAGAGATACATGACCCATGACTCACTAACATCTCTGTCTGACAGTATTCTAGAGATAATAGACCCATGACTACCTAACATCTCTGTCTGACAGTATTCAGAGATACATGACCCATGACTACCTAACATCTCTGTCTGACAGTATTCAGAGATACATGACCCATGACTACCTAACATCTCTGTCTGACAGTATTCTAGAGATACATGACCCATGACTACCTAACATCTCTGTCTGACAGTATTCAGAGATACATGACCCATGACTACCTAACATCTCTGTCTGACAGTATTCTAGAGATACATGACCCATGACTACCTAACATCTCTGTCTGACAGTATTCAGAGATACATGACCCATGACTACCTAACATCTCTGTCTGACAGTATTCAGAGATACATGACCCATGACTACCTAACATCTCTGTCTGACAGTATTCAGAGATACATGACCCATGACTACCTAACATCTCTGTCTGACAGTATTCAGAGATACATGACCCATGACTACCTAACATCTCTGTCTGACAGTATTCAGAGATACATGACCCATGACTCACTAACATCTCTGTCTGACAGTATTCAGAGATACATGACCCATGACTACCTAACATCTCTGTCTGACAGTATTCTAGAGATACATGACCCATGACTCACTAACATCTCTGTCTGACAGTATTCAGAGATACATGACCCATGACTCACTAACATCTCTGTCTGACAGTATTCAGAGATACATGACCCATGACTACCTAACATCTCTGTCTGACAGTATTCAGAGATACATGACCCATGACTCACTAACATCTCTGTCTGACAGTATTCTAGAGATAATAGACCCATGACTACCTAACATCTCTGTCTGACAGTATTCAGAGATACATGACCCATGACTACCTAACATCTCTGTCTGACAGTATTCAGAGATACATGACCCATGACTACCTAACATCTCTGTCTGACAGTATTCTAGAGATACATGACCCATGACTACCTAACATCTCTGTCTGACAGTATTCAGAGATACATGACCCATGACTACCTAACATCTCTGTCTGACAGTATTCTAGAGATACATGACCCATGACTACCTAACATCTCTGTCTGACAGTATTCTAGAGATACATGACCCATGACTACCTAAAATCTCTGTCTGACAGTATTCTAGAGATACATGACCCATGACTACCTAACATCTCTGTCTGACAGTATTCAGAGATACATGACCCATGACTCACTAACATCTCTGTCTGACAGTATTCAGAGATACATGACCCATGACTCACTAACATCTCTGTCTGACAGTATTCAGAGATACATGACCCATGACTCACTAACATCTCTGTCTGACAGTATTCAGAGATACATGACCCATGACTACCTAACATCTCTGTCTGACAGTATTCAGAGATACATGACCCATGACTACCTAACATCTCTGTCTGACAGTATTCAGAGATACATGACCCATGACTCACTAACATCTCTGTCTGACAGTATTCTAGAGATACATGACCCATGACTCACTAACATCTCTGTCTGACAGTATTCAGAGATACATGGCCCATGACTCACTAACATCTCTGTCTGACAGTATTCAGAGATACATGACCCATGACTACCTAACATCTCTGTCTGACAGTATTCTAGAGATACATGACCCATGACTACCTAACATCTCTGTCTGACAGTATTCAGAGATACATGACCCATGACTACCTAACATCTCTGTCTGACAGTATTCAGAGATACATGACCCATGACTCACTAACATCTCTGTCTGACAGTATTCTAGAGATACATGACCCATGACTCACTAACATCTCTGTCTGACAGTATTCAGAGATACATGACCCATGACTACCTAACATCTCTGTCTGACAGTATTCAGAGATACATGACCCATGACTACCTAACATCTCTGTCTGACAGTATTCAGAGATACATGACCCATGACTACCTAACATCTCTGTCTGACAGTATTCAGAGATACATGACCAATGACTACCTAACATCTCTGTCTGACAGTATTCAGAGATACATGACCCATGACTCACTAACATCTCTGTCTGACAGTATTCAGAGATACATGACCCATGACTACCTAACATCTCTGTCTGACAGTATTCAGAGATACATGACCCATGACTACCTAACATCTCTGTCTGACAGTATTCAGAGATACATGACCCATGACTACCTAACATCTCTGTCTGACAGTATTCAGAGATACATGACCCATGACTACCTAACATCTCTGTCTGACAGTATTCAGAGATACATGACCCATGACTACCTAACATCTCTGTCTGACAGTATTCAGAGATACATGACCCATGACTACCTAACATCTCTGTCTGACAGTATTCAGAGATACATGACCCATGACTCACTAACATCTCTGTCTGACAGTATTCAGAGATACATGACCCATGACTACCTAACATCTCTGTCTGACAGTATTCTAGAGATACATGACCCATGACTCACTAACATCTCTGTCTGACAGTATTCAGAGATACATGACCCATGACTCACTAACATCTCTGTCTGACAGTATTCAGAGATACATGACCCATGACTACCTAACATCTCTGTCTGACAGTATTCAGAGATACATGACCCATGACTCACTAACATCTCTGTCTGACAGTATTCTAGAGATAATAGACCCATGACTACCTAACATCTCTGTCTGACAGTATTCAGAGATACATGACCCATGACTACCTAACATCTCTGTCTGACAGTATTCAGAGATACATGACCCATGACTACCTAACATCTCTGTCTGACAGTATTCTAGAGATACATGACCCATGACTACCTAACATCTCTGTCTGACAGTATTCAGAGAGACATGACCCATGACTACCTAACATCTCTGTCTGACAGTATTCTAGAGATACATGACCCATGACTACCTAACATCTCTGTCTGACAGTATTCAGAGATACATGACCCATGACTCACTAACATCTCTGTCTGACAGTATTCAGAGATACATGACCCATGACTCACTAACATCTCTGTCTGACAGTATTCAGAGATACATGACCCATGACTCACTAACATCTCTGTCTGACAGTATACAGAGATACATGACCCATGACTCACTAACATCTCTGTCTGACAGTATTCAGAGATACATGACCCATGACTACCTAACATCTCTGTCTGACAGTATTCAGAGATACATGAGCCATTTTTATTTTATTTCACCTTTATTTAACCAGGTAGGTTTTATTTCAGCTTTATTTAACCAGGTAGGTCAGTTGAGAACAAGTTCTCATTTGCAACTGCGACCTGGCCAAGACAAAGCAAAGCAGTGCGACAAATAACAACACAGAGTTACACATTAAACAAACAGTCAAGAACACAATAGAAAATCTATATACAGAGTGCAAAATGTAGTGCAAAAATGCAGTAAGGTTAGGAGGTAGGACAATAAATAGACTATAGTGGTGAAATAAATTACAGAATTATCATCATTAACACAGGAATGAAGGATGTGCAAATTATGATGTGCAAATAGAGATACTGGAGTGCAAGATTAGTGAAAATAAACAAAAATAAATATGGGGATGAGGTAGTAGGGTGGGCTATTTACAGAAGGGCTGTATACAGGTGCAGTGATCGATAAGCAGCTTTGATAACTGATGCTTAAAGTTATTGAGGGAGATAGGAACCTCTAGCTTCAATGATTTTTGCAATTCGTTCCAGTCATTGGCAGCAGAGAACTGGAAGGAATGGCGGCCAAAGGAGGTGTTGGCTTTGGGGGTGACCAGAGAGATATACCTGCTGGAGCGCATACTACGGGTGGGTGTTGCTATAGTGACCAGTGAGCTGAGATAGGGCGGGGATTTACCTAATAAAGACTTATAGATGACCTGGAGCCAGTGGGTTTGGCGACGAATATATAATGAAGGCCAGCCAACGAGAGCATACAGGTCGCAGTGGTGGGTAGTGTATGGGGCTTTGGTGACAAAACGGATGGCACTGTGATAGACTACATCCAATTTGCTAAGTAGAGTGTTGGAGGCTAGTTTGTAAATGACATCGCCGAAATCAAGGATCGGTAGGATAGTCAGTTTTACAAGGGCATGTTTGGCAGCATGAGTGAAGGAGGCTTTGTTGCGAAATGGCTCACTAACATCTCTGTCTGACAGTATTCTAGAGATAATAGACCCATGACTACCTAACATCTCTGTCTGACAGTATTCTAGAGATACATGACCCATGACTACCTAACATCTCTGTCTGACAGTATTCAGAGATACATGATCCATGACTCACTAACATCTCTGTCTGACAGTATTCAGAGATACATGTTGCTAACTAAGCTATTCAAGGAGCCTGTATCCAATACTATAGTACACAATGAACACAACACTTTGGCTACTCATTGTTCAACCAAATCAATATAAACAACCTTGTTTGCGATTTGGATGAACTTACTGAGACCGTCTCTGCATATATACATTTTTGTGGAAGGTTTGGTAATCCCAAAGAAACAAAACATGGGTGTCCAAATCTGTTAAACAGAACTGGAACTTAAACTTCCTAAATTTAAATATAAGGACAAAGTACAAACCCTGCTGAGTACTGGCATGCAGTCCAAGAAATGATTTTTTAAAAATAATTAATACTTATGATTTTAGCAAGGAACTTTCTGTGTATAGAAATGCATGTCCAGAGCAGAATGAGATACATGTTGATAGGGACAAGATTTTTAAACTCTTCAGGGGAGTGAAGGAGAGGAAAAGCCCTGGTCTAGATAAAATTGATGGTCGACTTCTTAAGAACTGTGCAGAGCCATTGTCTGACATATTTTCCTTCATCTTCATGAAGTCACTTCAACTCCATCGGGTCCCTCGTCTCTGGAAGGATCCAGTGATTGAACCCAAGATTAAAACACCAAAACCACTCAACGACTACAGGCAGGGGTGTTGAGGATTACAGGGCAGGCAGGGGTGTTGAGGATTTGTCACGATATTTTCTATCCCAATGTTCTAAATGAACTTTTTAACTCTATCTGTATCCTGAAGGTTGTAAATTCTTCAGTTTGCTTAAATAATACAGAGAGAGTTCCAGCTTTGCAAAATAGTCAGGTTTTATTCAGAGAACGTTCTGACCCCCCCCATAAGGGGCCCTCTATATATACACCCACACAGTTCCTGTTATCTCAGTTCACTCCCTTCAAGACATTCCAGTACTTTTCCACTGACCACGTTCATTCCTACAAAGGAATCATTAACTTGCAGTTTTTTGTCTAAAAACCCCCCTCCCCTCACATGATTCTCATACATTTCACATATCGCTCACAGCTTCAGGGTGAAATACTTTAGTCATAACTTTAACATACAAATTATTCTATCAGGATTACAGGGCAGGCAGGGGTGTTGAGGATTACAGGGCAGGCAGGGGTGTTGAGGATTACAGGGCAGGCAGGGGTGTTGAGGATTACAGGGCAGGCAGGGGTGTTGAGGATTACAGGGCAGGCAGGGGTGTTGAGTATTACAGGGCAGGCAGGGGTGTTGAGGATTACAGGGCAGGCAGGGGTGTTGAGGATTACAGGGCAGGCAGGGGTGTTGAGGATTACAGGGCAGGCAGGGGTGTTGAGGATTACAGGGCAGGCAGGGGTGTTGAGGATTACAGGGCAGGCAGGGGTGTTGAGGATTACAGGGCAGGCAGGGGTGTTGAGGATTACAGGGCAGGCAGGGGTGTTGAGGATGCCACAGGGCAGGCAGGGGTGTTGAGGATGCCACAGGGCAAAAAATACAAAATTATTCCCATGATACCACTGGCGATTGCCAACCGCCTTTAAAAAAACAAGAAGACGTTCCTAATTTTAGTTGTTAAAACAATGGATCGCTTCGTAAAAAAAGGCCTCGAGCTCTGAACCCGAACGCTAGTTACTCCTTCCACCTCGTCCGAGGCCACAAACGATAGTGTCACGGCTCCAGAGGCACCTGCCCCAGCGGGAGAGAGAAGTCCCGAAAATATTCAGAAGTATTCAGAATTATTTTTATTCAGAAATAAAGTTTTGATTTACAATCAAGGAATTGAACTGCCGATGTGTGTTATTTGTGCAGCAACTCTCAGATGAAGGCATGAAGCCATCAAAGCTGCAACGACACTTGGAGTCTAATCATGGCCACCTGGAAGATAAACCGCTGGAATATTTTCAGACTTGTCTGCAGTCACTCCAAGGCCAACAGACAATGATGGAGAGCTCGCTTTGAAAGCCTCCTATCAAGTTGCTCTTCGCATCGCTCAATGTAAAAAAACGTATACAATTGCGGAAGATTTGATATTGCCCATGGCCAGTGATATGTGCAAGACCATGTTTGGTAATGATGAATATGCCAAAAAACTGATGACTGTCCCTTTATCAGACACAACGATTGCTCGGTGAGTTTGCGAAATGGCATCTGATGTGAGGGAGCAGTTAATTGAGAAGTTGAAATCGGCGGAAGCCTTTTCATTACAGTTGGATGAGTCTGTGGACGTGTCCAAAGATGCACAGCTCTTGGGATTTGTGTGTTTTGTTGACCAAAATGAAATGTGTGAGGAGTTTTTGTTTTGTAAGAAGCTCCCTGAACGCACAACAAGCTCTGAAATTTTGAAAGTGATTGATGACTTTTTCAGAGCAAATGAGATAAGCTGGGCAAAGTGTGTTGCGGTGTGTACTGACGGTGCTGTTGGCGCTTATCCAAAAAGTCGCCCCAAACGTTATGTGGATTCACTGAATGTTACACAGAGAATCTCTCGCTGCCAAAGAAATGAGTGCTGACTTTGCTCACGTTATGGACACTGTTGTGAAGACTGTCAATGTGGTTAAGAAGAGTGCCTTGAAAACGCACCTCTTTGCTGCGCTCTGCGATGCTACGGAAGAGGGTATGTACAGAGTGGTTAGAGAGTTGGGTAGCCTCCTACTTATGCATGTACAGAGTGGTTAGAGGAGATTACCGTGACTCAACAGTCATGTAGAAGCTCGAGCTCCACCACTATACTGCTTATACCTACCCAGCCACTTCATATCTGCTAACATGGAAGGGTTAGGGCAGAGGGGAAGGGCTTCACCATGCTCTAAATATATTATACTGTATGTAGGTTTTACCATGCTCTAAATATATTATACTGTATGTAGGTTTTACCATGTTCTAAATATATCCCATTTAATTCAGATGTAGACCATGGGTCTATGTCAACACGCCCTGACTGTCAGGGAGAGACACGGATTCAGTTGCAGGCAACAGTGTTTATTTTGCTCTTAAATGAGCCCAGGAAAAAATAAACAGGAACACAAAAGAAAAGAGGAAGTCCAAATAAATGTCCTCTGGGCCAGGAGAGTACTTCTCAAAAGAAACAAATTATGGCGTCATCCGACGCAGTGTCCGAGTTACATTGAGTTCCCTGGGAATGGTGATGAGCAGACAGTGAGGGTCTGGGGTGGTACATCCAAGTCCCAACAGAGAAAACACCTGGGCAGGCAGACTAGGAAACCAGGCCTGGCAGGACACAGTGGAAGCAGGACAAAAATCAAAATGCCAAAACAAAAACAAAACAACACTTGGGGTCTGAAGAAAAACAGCAAGACAAGGCAAGGATAAGTAGGTCACAGGAAAAGCATACTCACAACAACGGTCTGACAAAAGACTGAACACAAGAAGACCTAAAATAGGGGAGGTAATGAGGGATTAATTGACAGCAGGTGTGAAGAGAACAAGGATAGTTAAGGATAACGAGTGGGAGGGGAGACACTACAATGACAGGGGAGCACATGGCCAGCTGTCAAAACAAGGCACATGTGCTCAAAAAACACAAAACACAGCAGATCAGACGGAAGTCATGACAGTACCCCCCCCCCCCAGCAGCGCCACCTGGCGCAACCGGGAGGGGCTCACCTCGTCTCCGACGAAAGTCCTCGATCAGAGTCTGGTCCAGAATATCCCGAGCCGGAATCCAACTCCTCTCCTCCGGACCGTAGCCCTCCCAGTCCACCAAATACTGGAAACCCCGACCACGGCGTCTAACGTCCAAAAGCTTTCTCACAGTGTACACTGGAGTACCATCCACCAGACGAGGAGGGGGCGGTGTCGGGGAAGAAACAACAGGATTAAGGGGGAACCGAAACACAGGCTTGACCCTGGACACATGAAAGACAGGGTGAACCCGACCAAGCGTGGGGGGAAGCTTGAGCCGCACTGCTGCCGGACTCAGGACCTTGGTGATGCGGTATGGCCCAATGAACCTGGGTGCCAGCTTACGAGAAGGCACCCGGAGAGGCAGGTCCTTGGTGGATAGCCACACCTTCTGACCGCACACATACTGGGGAGCTGGAGTCCGGTGACGGTCAGCCGCCGCTTTGGTCCGTCTGGAAGCCCGGGCCAAGGCCTCCTCAGCCCTCCTCCAGGTGCGACGACACCGACGGACAAAGGCCAAGGCAGACGGGACCGCGGCTTCGGGTTCCTGTGTGGGGAAAAGGGGCGGTTGATAACCCACAGAACATTGAAAAGGAGACATACCCGTAGACGCTACCGGCAGGGAGTTGTGGGAATATTCCACCCACGATAGCTGCTGACTCCAGGAGCTCGGACTATGTGACGCCAGGCAGCGGAGAGCTCGTTCGAGATCCTGGTTGGCTCGCTCGGCCTGCCCATTGGTCTGAGGGTGAAAACCTGAAGACAGACTCGTTGAGGCCCCGATCTGTCTACAGAACTCTTTCCAAAACCGGGAGACAAATTGGGGTCCTCTGTCGGAGACCACGTCCACCGGAAGTCCATGGATCCGGAAGACGTGGTCCACCACCACCTGTGCTGTCTCCCTGGCGGAGGGGAGCTTGGGTAAGGGGATATAATGGGCCGCCTTGGAGAAGCGGTCCACCACCGTCAGAATCACGGTGTTACCTCTCGATGGGGGAAGGCCAGTGACAAAATCAAGGGCTAGGTGTGACCAAGGGCGAGAGGGAATGGGCAAAGGCTGCAACAGACCAACAGGAGAACGGTTAGACGTCTTATTTTGAGCGCATACCGAGCAAGCCAACACAAACTGCCTGACATCTTGGGCCATGGATGGCCACCAAAATCGCTGACGGATGACAGCCAGCGACCTCCGAACCCCCGGATGACAGGCTACTCTGGATTCATGTCCCCACCGAAGGACCTCAGGACGCAGCGCAGCCGGCACAAACAACCGACCCCCTGGGCACCCCCTCGGGGGCTCCCCGCCCTCGATGGCCTCCCTCACCCGCCGCTCGACGTCCCAGGAAAGGGACCCCACCACCAACTCCCTGGAGAGAATGGTTTTGGGGGTCGCCTCCCCGCCAGGACCCTCGAACAGACGAGAGAGGGCGTCAGGCTTAACATTTTTGGAGCCCGGCCGATACGAGAGGGAGAAGTTAAACCGCCCAAAGAAGAGTGCCCAGCGGGCCTGGCGAGCATTTAACCTCTTGGCCGAACGGACATACTCTAAATTCTTGTGATCCGTCCAGACCAAGAAGGGCCGCGTTGCTCCCTCCAACCAGTGACGCCATTCCCCCAGAGCCAGCCTGACTGCCAGCAGCTCCCTGTTACCTATGTCGTAATTTCGCTCAGCAGGGCTCAAACGGTGAGAGAAGAAGGCACACGGGTGCACCTTCCCATCTCTGGGGAACCGCTGAGATAGGACCGCGCCTACCCCGACATCGGAGGCATCCACCTCAACAATAAATTGGCATTCAGAATCTGGAAGACACAGAACAGGAGCAGAGATGAAACGGGACTTAAGAACATCAAAGGCCTCCTGAGCCTGAGAATTCCATCTGAACAGTACCTTAGGAGAGGTGAGTGCTGTTAAGGGTGCAGCAACCAGGCTAAAGTTCCGGATGAATCGCCTATAGAAGTTGGCGAACCCCAGGAACCGCTGCAACGCCTTCCGAGAGTCAGGGGTTGGCCACTCGGCCACGGCCCTTACCTTAGCGGGGTCGGCTTTGATCCCCTCCGTTGAAATGATATGCCCCAAGAACGAAACAGACTTGGCGTGGAACACGCACTTCTCTGCCTTCACGTAAAGCTGGTTCTCCAGCAGCCGTTGTAGCACCTGACGGACGTGTTGAGTGTGTACCTGCAAGGAGGGAGAGAAGATGAGAATATCATCCAGGTACACAAAGACAAATCTGTTTACCATGTCCCTCAACACATCGTTCACCAGGGCCTGGAAGACAGCTGGGGCGTTGGTGAGCCCAAAGGGTAAGACCCGGTATTCAAAGTGTCCCGTTGGGGTGTTGAAGGCTGTCTTCCACTCATCCCCCTCACGTATCCGGATCAAATGGTAGGCATTGCGGAGGTCTAGCTTGGTAAAGACCCTGGCTCCCTGTAACAACTCAAAAGCTGATGACATCAGAGGCAGAGGATACCTGTTCTTTCTGGTGATGTCATTAAGACCCCGGTAGTCAATGCAGGGTCGCAGGGAGCCATCCTTCTTCTTAACGAAGAAGAACCCAGCCCCAGCGGGCGAGGAAGAGGGACGGATGAGGCCGGCATTTAAGGATTCCTGAATATACTTGTCCATGGCCTCTCTCTCAGGACCAGAAAGGGAATACAGACGACCCTTGGGTGGAGAAGTGCCTGGGAGGAGATCGATGGCGCAGTCATATGGCCGATGAGGAGGCAAGGATGTGGCTCGGGACTTACTGAAGACCTGACAGAGATCGTGGTACTTCACCGGGACTCCGGTGAGATCGGCCTCCTCAACCTGAAAAACAGAAGACACAGAGCCAGGAGACAAGGCAGAACCTAAACATGACGCAAGACAAGACGGACTCCAAGAAAACACAGAATTCCCTGACCAATCCACGTGAGGGTTGTGCTGCACCAGCCACGGATGCCCTAGGACAACGGGGGCACTTGGGGAATCTAGGAGGTACAGCTCAATCACCTCACGGTGATTGCCGGAGACAAGAAGACTTACGGAAGGAGTGGAATGGGTGATGGAGGTAATGAGGAGACCATTAAGGGAGCGGACAGAGATAGGAGAAGGGAGAGGAATGGCAGGAATGCCCCACAGCACAGCAACGGAGACATCCAGGAAGTTGCCCTCAGCACCCGAGTCAATCAGGGCTGAACAGGAGTGAACAGTATCTTGATATTGAACAGAAACATTTAGCAGGGAACGTGAGATGGGGGAGTCGAGACAAGGAGTAGCACCCACCAGGATTCCCCGGATTACTGATGGGCTCCGGCTTTTAAAGGACACCGGATAGCACGATGCCCTGGCTTCCCGCAGTAAAGGCAAAGGCCCCGAGTCAAACGATCCTGCTTCTCCTTAGGGGTGAGACGAACACGCCCCACTTGCATGGGCTCAGGGTCTGCTGAAGAAGACGAGGAGGTGGGAACAGCACTGGAGGCACCTTCATCCAGCACCCAGGAGGATCGAGCTGTACACCTCTGACGTCGACGTTGAAGACGCCCCTCCACACGAAGCGCCAGTTCCACAAGGGTGTCTAAGTTGTGAGGCAGCTCGTGAGTGACAATCTCATCCTGGATGTCGTCAGCCAGCCCCTCCCGAAACCTAGCGCGTAACGCTGCCTCGTTCCAGTCACATGTGGCTGCCAGAGTTCTGAACTGGATGGAGTATTCCGTAACAGAGCGGCCGCCCTGATTTAACCGCACCAGCTGGGAGGCCGCCTCATCACCTTGAGCAGAGCGGTCAAACAGCTTAATCATCTCCGCTCTGAAGTCCTCGAATGTGGCACAGAATGGAGCACGAGCATCCCACACAGCCGTTGCCCAGTCGCGGGCCCTTCCTTTCAGGAGTGTGATGACAAAGGCCACCTGGGACTCTTCCGTAACATAACGTCGAGGCTGGAGTGCGAAGACAAGGGAGCACTGAGACAGGAACGCACGGCAGGAATTGGGATCCCCGTCGTAGGGTGGCGGACTATTGGCATGGGGTTCAGGTTCAGCATTAGGTAGAGGACGGCCGTATGCTGCAGCTGATCTTCTGGCCAAGGCTTCCCGCTGGAGTTCTTGGATCTGGAGATTGAGATCCGCTACTTGGGCGGTCAGGCACTCAACCTCCCGTGAAGTGGCAGTTAACTGGCTGGAATGCTGTCCCAGAAGAGCGCCCTGTTGACTCACTGCATTTCTGACTTGGTCTGCACCTGCTGAATCCATTTTATGGTCAGACCGTTCTGTCAGGGAGAGACACGGATTCAGTTGCAGGCAACAGTGTTTATTTTGCTCTTAAATGAGCCCAGGAAAAAATAAACAGGAACACAAAAGAAAAGAGGAAGTCCAAATAAATGTCCTCTGGGCCAGGAGAGTACTTCTCAAAAGAAACAAATTATGGCGTCATCCGACGCAGTGTCCGAGTTACATTGAGTTCCCTGGGAATGGTGATGAGCAGACAGTGAGGGTCTGGGGTGGTACATCCAAGTCCCAACAGAGAAAACACCTGGGCAGGCAGACTAGGAAACCAGGCCTGGCAGGACACAGTGGAAGCAGGACAAAAATCAAAATGCCAAAACAAAAACAAAACAACACTTGGGGTCTGAAGAAAAACAGCAAGACAAGGCAAGGATAAGTAGGTCACAGGAAAAGCATACTCACAACAACGGTCTGACAAAAGACTGAACACAAGAAGACCTAAAATAGGGGAGGTAATGAGGGATTAATTGACAGCAGGTGTGAAGAGAACAAGGATAGTTAAGGATAACGAGTGGGAGGGGAGACACTACAATGACAGGGGAGCACATGGCCAGCTGTCAAAACAAGGCACATGTGCTCAAAAAACACAAAACACAGCAGATCAGACGGAAGTCATGACACTGACTGGCGTGGGGAGGGTTGCAGGGTACAGAACATACATAGGGATTCCATATGTGTAATCTGTAATTACAGGAAATGAGAGAGAGAGCTGCTGTAACTAAAGACATCTCGGTCTCAAAGACAGCAGCCTCCCTGCCATGGATAACATGGTGCCCTGGATAACATGGCCTGGGCCTCCCTGCCATGGGTCTCTGGGCTTTTCTAGGGGGTAGCTCAGACAGATGGTTTAGAGGAGCTAATTCGGGCACCAGGGAAGGCTAAACAGGGGTTAGTAAGGAATTACGGTGAAAGGAAGTTCTCTTTTCTCTTCAAAGCAGTAAGGATATGTAATTTTCCCTCTGATGAGATGATGAGCGGTAGGTCTAATGTTAACTCTGTAAAGATGTTAACTCCCTGTAAAGATGTTAACTCCCTGTAAAGATGTTAACTCCCTGTAAAGAGGAGGGAAACCCCTGGATCACACACACTCTTAGAAAAAAGGGTACCAAAAGGGTTGTTAGGTTGCACCCATAGGATAACCCTTTTTGGTTCCAAGTAGCTTCCTTGAGGAAGCTACACCAACTAACTTCCTGTCATCCATACTCTTTAACCAATCATCTGTCATTTGTGCTAAGGCCCTACTCGTAGAATGCCCTTGTAGTGTGTGTGTGTGTGTGTACAGTATATATAGTGTATACTGTATATAGTGACGATATTTGTGACGATATATGTGACGCTACAAGCATTTTGCTACACCCACAATAACATCTGCTAAACACGTGTATGTGACCAATAACATTTGATTTGATTTGATTGTTTTACTCATTGTCTTTCGCCATATAGTGCACCAACTGTTAGAATGACGTAGCTGTGGTGAAACAATGGTCCAACTCTGACGTTCTTTCCCTGGTCTTCTAACTAGGTCTTGTGTGCACATTCTGCAAAGCATGTTCTGCTGTGGACCGTTGGCATGGAAACAATGAGATATTAACTTGTGTTCCTCATTAAAAATGTAAAAAAGTTGTTTTGTTCTCACCTGTAATTATACAGTCAGGGTTAGGTGCAATAACTAAATGAGATCTCTCTCTCTCTCTCTCACTCTCTCACTCTCTCACTCTCTCACTCTCTCTCTCATCATCTGCTGCTCTGTTCTTTATTTTACTCTTATTATTATCTATCCTGATGACTAGTCACTTTACCCTGCCTTCATGTACATATCTACCTCAAATACCTTATTATTATTATATATCCTGATGACTAGTCACTTTACCCTGCCTTCATGTACATATCTACCTCACATACCTTATTATTATTATCTATCCTGATGACTAGTCACTTTACCCTGCCTTCATGTACATATCTACCTCACATACCTTATTATTATTATATATCCTGATGCCTAGTCACTTTACCCTGCCTTCATGTACATATCTACCTCACAGACCTTATTATTATTATCTATCCTGATGACTAGTCACTTTACCCTGCCTTCATGTACATATCTACCTCACATACCTTATTATTATTATCTATCCTGATGCCTAGTCACTTTACCCTGCCTTCATGTACATATCTACCTCAAATACCTTATTATTATCTATCCTGATGCCTAGTCACTTTACCCTGCCTTCATGTACATATCTACCTCAAATACCTTATTATTATCTATCCTGATGCCTAGTCACTTTACCCTGACTTCATGTACATATCTACCTCAAATACCTTATTATTATCTATCCTGATGCCTAGTCACTTTACCCTGCCTTCATGTACATATCTACCTCAAATACCTTATTATTATCTATCCTGATGCCTAGTCACTTTACCCTGACTTCATGTACATATCTACCTCAAATACCTTATTATTATCTATCCTGATGCCTAGTCACTTTACCCTGCCACCTCTTACCTCAGTAAGCCCCGTTACAGTGGAGAGGAGGGGGGGTAGATCCCACCCCTCACACAAACACATACATACAGATGTAGGATCTTAATTTGATCATTCTTTTGTTGCAAACTTGTAGTGTATTTGAGTTTTAAAAAGGCTTCTAAAATTTGTAATTTCCACTTTGAAATGTCCATTAATTATAATTTGGGTGGCAGGTAGCCTAGCGGTTACAGCGTTGGACCAGTAACAGAAAGGTAGCCTAGCGGTTACAGCGTTGGGCCAGTAACAGAAAGGTAGCCTAGCGGTTACAGCGTTGGGCCAGTAACAGAAAGGTAGCCTAGCGGTTACAGCGTTGGGTCAGTAACAGAAAGGTAGCCTAGCAGTTACAGCGTTGGGCCAGTAACAGAAAGGTAGCCTAGCGGTTACAGCGTTGGGCCAGTAACAGAAAGGTAGCCTAGCGGTTACAGCGTTGGGCCAGTAACAGAAAGGTAGCCTAGCAGTTACAGCGTTGGGCCAGTAACAGAAAGGTAGCCTAGCAGTTACAGCGTTGGGCCAGTAACCGAAAGGTTGTTGGTTCTAAAACCCAAGCCAACAAGGTGAAAAACCTGTCTATCCTTGAGCAAGGCACTTAACCCTAATTTGCTCCAGGGGCTGACCCTGTAGGTAGGCAGTAATTGTAAATAAGAATTTGTTCTCAACTGACTTGCCTAGTTAAATAAAAAAAATTATCCACATAATAATTCACATTTTCTTGCTGTAGCACACTGGCTCAAATTAAGATCCTACATCTCTACACGCACACACAGTATTGTGGATAACATGAAGACCACTAAGACCAACACATCTAGCCACATCCTGACCATAGTGGGAGCGGTGGTGGGTTAAACGGATGGTGTATTTAAAATCTCTAAAAGTCTAAGCCTGTGGAAAGGGGTGGTGTGGTTAAAGGGGTGGTGTATTTAAAGGGGTGGTGTGTTTAAAGGGGTGGTGTGTTTAAAGGGGTGGTGTGTTTAAAGGGGTGGGGTGTTTAAAGGGGTGGGGTGTTTAAAGGGGTGGTGTGTTTAAAGGGGTGGTGTGTTTAAAGGGGTGGTGTGTTTAAAGGGGTGGTGTGTTTAAAGGGTGGTGTGTTTTTTAGCCACTACTGTACACTGAAAGAGATAATCAGTGTTGCTATGACACTTCAGGAAGTAAGCAAGCAAGCACATTCAGAAACACAAACAGAGACATCAGTAAATTCCCAACTTCCTGTTGCCAGGGTTGACCCAGACTGGTTAGGACAACATGATGTAGTTTTATACTGTGGACTGTGGAGGTGGAAAGACCATTAGACTATGGAAATACAACGACTGCACCTTTCCACATTTGCATGACCCAATAACATGCAAACCAGTCTAGTGAAGGAGGAGAGCCAACTCAGCTACACAGCACTGAATGGACTTGTATTGGGTATACACACAACTACACAGCACTGAATGGACTTGTATTGGGTATATACACAACTACACAGCACTGAATGGACTTGTATTGGGTATATACACAACTACACAGCACTGAATGGACTTGTATTGGGTATATACACAACTACACAGCACTGAATGGACTTGTATTGGGTATATACACAACTACACAGCACTGAATGGACTTGTATTGGGTATACACACAACTACACAGCACTGAATTGACTTGTATTGGGTGTATACACAACTACACAGCACTGAATGGACTTGTATTGGGTATATACACAACTACACAGCACTGAATGGACTTGTATTGGGTATATACACAACTACACAGCACTGAATGGACTTGTATTGGGTATACACACAACTACACAGCACTGAATTGACTTGTATTGGGTGTATACACAACTACACAGCACTGAATGGACTTGTATTGGGTATACACACAACTACACAGCACTGAATGGACTTGTATTGGGTATACACACAACTACACAGCACTGAATGGACTTGTATTGGGTATACACACAACTACACAGCACTGAATGGACTTGTATTTGGTATACACACAACTACACAGCACTGAATGGACTTGTATTGGGTATACACACAACTACACAGCACTGAATGGACTTGTATTGGGTATACACACAACTACACAGCACTGAATGGACTTGTATTGGGTATACACACAACTACACATCACTGAATGGACTTGTATTGGGTATACACACAACTACACAGCACTGAATGGACTTGTATTGGGTATACACACAACTACACAGCACTGAATGGACTTGTATTGGGTATACACACAACTACACAGCACTGAATGGACTTGTATTGGGTATACACACAACTACACAGCACTGAATGGACTTGTATTGGGTATACACACAACTACACAGCACTGAATGGACTTGTATTGGGTATACACACAACTACACAGCACTGAATGGACTTGTATTGGGTATACACACAACTACACAGCACTGAATGGACTTGTATTGGGTATACACACAACTACACAGCACTGAATGGACTTGTATTGGGTGTATACACAACTACACAGCACTGAATGGACTTGTATTGGGTATACACACAACTACACAGCACTGAATGGACTTGTATTGGGTATACACACAACTACACAGCACTGGATGGACTTGTATTGGGTATACACACAACTACACAGCACTGAATGGACTTGTATTGGGTATACACACAACTACACAGCACTGAATGGACTTGTATTGGGTATACACACAACTAGGACTTGTAGTGGGTATACACACAACTACACACTACACAGGCTGGGAGTGTGGATACTGTGTGTGTACCTCTGAGGGGTCAGGCTGGGAGTGGGGATACTGTGTATGTACCTCTGAGGGGTCAGGCTGGGAGTGTGGATACTGTGTGTATGTACCTCTGAGGGGTCTGGCTGGGAGTGGGGATACTCGTCAAGGTCCATGTCATGGTGGCGGTAGCCGTTGTTGTCCTCTGAAACACAGAGACAATCAATTCATCAATCAGATTGAGCAGAGTTATAGTGGGGACACATTGACAGTTAACCTACTTAACTTGATGTCATTTAAGGAAAATACAGACTTGCAATGGCAGATCTAAGGAAGAAATACTTCAATATTTGTAAATGTTGACACCTGGGTTTTACCAACCATTGTAATAACAGGTTGGTAGCAATGTTATGTACTGTATAGACCAAGGCATACGAACAGAGCAGCTGCCATTGGCTGAGAGTGTCTGTGTGTGTGTGTGGCTCTGAGCTCATAAAAGTGTTGTTGACAGAGTTCAAGTAACAGACACATCTCAACATTAACTGTGAATGAGGCCTTCATGGTCAAATTGCTGCAAAGAAACCACTACTAAAGGACACCAATAAGAAGAAGAGACTTGTTTGGGCCAAGAAACACGACCAATGGACATTAGACCGGTGGAAATCTGTCCTTTGGTCTGTTGAGTCCAAATGTAAGATTTTTGGTTCCAACTGCCATGTCTTTGTGAGACGCAGAGTAGGTGAACGGATGATCTCTGCATGTGTGGTTCCCACCATGAAGCATGGAGGAGGAGGTATAATGGTGTGGGGGTGCTTTGCTGGTGACACTGTCTGTGATTTATTTAGAATTCAAGGCACACTTAAACAACATGGCTACAACAGCATTCTTCAGCGATACGCTATCCCATCTGGTTTGCGCTTAATGGGACTATCATTTGTTTTTCAACAGGACAATGACCCAACACACTGTGTAAGGACTATTTGACCAAGACAGAGGGGTCAGATGTGCTGAATCAGATGACCTGGCTTCCACAATCACCCGACATCAACCCAACTGAGATGGTTTGGGATGAGTTGGACCGCAGAGAGAAGGAAAAGCAGCCAACAAGTGCTCAGCATATGTGGGAACTCCTTGGAAAAGCATTCCAGGTGAAGCTGGTTGAGAGAATGCCAAGAGAGTGCAAAGCTGTCATCAAGGCAAAGGGTGGCTACTTTGAAGAATCTCAAATATTAAATATATTTAGATTTGTTTAACACTTTTTTGGTTACTACATGATTCCATGTGTTATGTCATAGTTTTGATTTCTACAATGTAGAAAATAAAGAAAAACCCTTCAATGAGTAGGTGTGTCCAAACTTCTGACTGGTACTTTATGTGATTGTATACAAATTTAAGCAAGGTTTTAAATTAATATGTTTAAATCAAATATCTGTTTGGGCTTCTTGTGGTCAATTTGCAGCCTATAAAATATTTGTCATAGTTCCAGCCCCCTGACCATCCGCTCAAGAAAAAAATGGTCCCGCGGCTGAATCTAGTTGATGATCCCTGGTCTAAAGCCTAATAGAACCACCATCTCTGTGGCAGGCGGAGGGACATACCAGTACAGTATCTAGCACAGAAAAATAGAACCACCATTCTTTCTCTATGACTACAGTTGTAGGAAGCCTCTGAATCAGTTCCTAGAGGCAACTTCACGGTGAGTCATTGTTTTAGGAAATCCCCCCTTTCTCAGAACTGACTGGCTTGGGTCTCCCTTTTTATGTAAACCTACTCAATGTAAACAATGTAAACCTACTCAATGTAAACAATGTAAACCTACTCAATGTAAACCTACTCAATCTAAACAATGTAAACCTACTCAATGTAAACAATGTAAACAATGTAAACCTACTCAATGTAAACAATGTAAACCTACTCAATGTAAACAATGTAAACAATGTAAACCTACTCAATCTAAACAATGTAAACCTACTCAATCTAAACAATGTAAACCTACTCAATCTAAACAATGTAAACCTACTCAATCTAAACAATGTAAACCTACTCAATCTAAACAATGTAAACAATGTAAACCTACTCAATCTAAACAATGTAAACCTACTCAATCTAAACAATGTAAACCTACTCAATCTAAACAATGTATAGGATATTGGCTAAGCAATTTAAACCCTTTCAGTTTCTCAAGTTGTTGAAATTAAGACTTTGTCTAAGGCAGCAGTGGTGTAACGTATCTAGTCAGCCTACCCACTACTCAGTGGTGTAAAGTACTTAAAAATACTTTAAAGTAATACTTTGGGTATCTGTACTTTACTTTACTATTTATATGTTTGTACTCCACTACATTCCTAAAGAAAATATTGTACTTTTTACTCCATACATTTTCCCTGACACCCAAAAGTACTCGTTACATTTTGAATGCTTATCAGGACAGGGAATGAAGCATTTGTGCTTAGTGAATCCGCCAGATCAGGTAGTAGGGATGACCAGGGAGGTGGTTATTCTGGTCATCCCTACTACCTGATCTGGTGGATTCACTAAACACAAATGCTTCATTTGTAAATGATGTCTGAGTAATGGAGTGTTCCCCTGGCTATCTGTAAATGATGTCTGAGTGATGGAGTGTGCCCCTGGCTATCTGTAAATGATGTCTGAGTGATGGAGTGTTCCCCTGGCTATCTGTAAATGATGACTGAGTGATGGACTGTGCCCCTGGCTATCTGTAAATGATGACTGAGTGATGGAGTGTTCCCCTGGCTATCTGTAAATGATGTCTGAGTGATGGACTGTGCCCCTGGCTATCTGTAAATGATGACTGAGTGATGGACTGTGCCCCTGGCTTTCTGTAAATTATGACTGAGTGATGGACTGTGCCCCTGGCTTTCTGTAAATTATGACTGAGTGATGGACTGTGCCCCTGGCTATCTGTACATTTTAAAAACAAGACATTTGTGCCGTCTGGTTTCTTAATATAAGGAATGTGAAATGATTTATACTTTTACCTTTGGTACATAAATATATTTTAGCAATTACATTTACTTTTGATAATTAAGTATATTTAAAACCAAATACTTTCAGACTTTTACTCAAGTAGTATTTTACTGGGTGAGTTTCACTTACCTTTCTATGAAGGTATGTTAACTTTTACTCAAGTATGACCACTGCCACTACTTAGTTCCAGCTAAAAACAACCTCCAGAATAATGACCTGTTACAACAATGGTCCAAAACAGAGCTGGAGATAATTACTACATAATGTTACTACATAATTATGTATTATGTAACTTAACTAAACAGCAGTAGGTATTATGTAACTTAACTAAACAGCAGTATGTATTATGTAACTTAACTAAACAGCAGTATGTATTATGTAACTTAACTAAACAGCAGTAGGTATTATGTAACTTAACTAAACAGCAGTATGTATTATGTAACTTAACTAAACAGCAGTATGTATTATGTAACTTAACTAAACAGCAGTATGTATTATGTAACTTAACTAAACAGCAGTATGTATTATGTAACTTAACTAAACAGCAGACACACACACACACGTCCAGTGCAGAAACAATGTTGAATATTGCTGAAACAGTGGTGAAAACCAGTGGGGAACCTTGAGGGCCTTCTAGGCCTTCAGAGCAGGCCTAAGGATTTATATATATATTTTTTAAAATACATTTTAAATAACATTTTGTTTTAATTTCTACTTCATCTTTACAATAATTTTAATGATCTGATTTCATCTCTTCAGTTTGCATTGGAAAGATGGGCTAATACTGAAGAAAAACAAAATATCCTATCAGGATTTTCTTTGGTGGTTTCTGGGTAGAACAATCTAGCTTCCTGAGCCAGACATTGGCTAGGCCTTTAGAAGATGTATTAGAGCAGAATTTTAGAATGACAGTGTTTTGAACCAATCACATTTTGACTTGCAATCACTACTGAGAGTTCAAGAGAAAGTAATCAGGGGTCCAAGCAGTAGTTTTCCCATGCTAAAGTTATTAATGTCAGCTAGCTTGTGTTGTAGTAGTGTGACTCTGGCAATGGGGGCTGCTGCAGCTGTTATCAACTTCAACGTGGATTTTGTTGCTCATTTGTTAGAATCACTCTTTTCAAGATTAACTTTTACATTTCTTTCAAACTTTGTTTACAAATGATTTTCATCTGGTGAGTGTTTTTGATGCATCTCACTTGATGTTTGTTTGTCTTTGAAAATAATGACTGTGAAACATTGTAGCGTTTAAACTTTAGATCACTGGTTAGTGTGATGAATGTAATAAAATATATTTGCAATGGAAAGTAATAGCTGGTTTGTTATTTTCATTTTGGAAATGAAATGATTGTACTTTTGTATTGTTCTGATTTCATGGGGCCTATTGGAGTGAATGTGCAGCTTATTCTGTAACGTTTTTTGATCCTGTGTGACTGCTGTCTCCTGTCTATCAGCCGTGTTCGTGTGTTTTACTAAAAGTGGCTCTTCTTCAACGCCAGGAAGTGCACAGGTATTATAGTCGCTGTCCCTGCACTATGAGCCTGTCACCTTTGTTTGTTGTGACTGTTGTTATTGCTATTGGTGATAGAATGGTAGTGGGTAGTGTACCATAGGTTGTGTAAACTGTGTTTTTATTTTAGGCTCTGTGTCACATGTTGTGTCCATGCCGGTTATCTCTCAGTTTGTAAGGCAGTCCAGAAAACGGCCTGTTTCATTCATAATGTCATCAAAAAGCACTGCTCCTCCTTCACTAGAATTAGAATGGTCCGACTACAGAAGATATAATGTCGGGCGCATTAAGTGATGCAATGTTTTCTGGATTTTTGAGTTTGATACAACACATTGGAATATTTTTTGTCCCTATGAAGGTCCTATAGTCACGGTTCACCACTGGTGAAAACAGTTCAGACTGGCAGGCTGCTACTGCAATGCTTCAGCAGTTGGTACTCTATCTGAAGATAATATACTCAGCAACTCTTGGTAGCACAACAAAAGTTTGCTTTAAAGCTGTTGTTCTACTGAGCAGCCTGGAGGTAAAACACGTATTTTGCCACTGAAGGAAACAGAGGGAATTGTCATGTTACAGTGAGTCTGTGACATATATTTTTATACTTCTCTGAAACACTACTACAGTACTAACTCTGCTCTGCTGCACCAAGAGGCAGCTAGCTCCTTGTTCTCTCTGACTGACTCTCTATCCGCCACCAAAACACCAGAGTACTGAGATAGAGCAGCAAGAGGCAGCTAGCTCCTTGTTCTCTCTGACTGACTCTCTATCCGCCACCAAAACACCAGAGTACTGAGATAGAGCAGCAAGAGGCAGCTAGCTCCTTGTTCTCTCTGACTGACTCTCTATCCGCCACCAAAACACCAGAGTACTGAGATAGAGCAGCAAGAGAGTAGCTAGCTCCTTGTTCTCTCTGACTGACTCTCTATCCGCCACCAAAACACCAGAGTACTGAGATAGAGCAGCAAGAGAGTAGCTAGCTCCTTGTTCTCTCTGACTGACTCTCTATCCGCCACCAAAACACCAGAGTACTGAGATAGAGCAGCAAGAGAGTAGCTAGCTCCTTGTTCTCTCTGACTGACTCTCTATCCGCCACCAAAACACCAGAGTACTGAGATAGAGCAGCAAGAGAGTAGCTAGCTCCTTGTTCTCTCTGACTGACTCTCTATCCGCCACCAAAACACCAGAGTACTGAGATAGAGCAGCAAGAGAGTAGCTAGCTCCTTGTTCTCTCTGACTGACTCTCTATCCGCCACCAAAACACCAGAGTACTGAGATAGAGCAGCAAGAGAGTAGCTAGCTCCTTGTTCTCTCTGACTGACTCTCTATCCGCCACCAAAACACCAGAGTACTGAGATAGAGCAGCAAGAGAGTAGCTAGCTCCTTGTTCTCTCTGACTGACTCTCTATCCGCCACCAAAACACCAGAGTACTGAGATAGAGCAGCAAGAGAGTAGCTAGCTCCTTGTTCTCTCTGACTGACTCTCTATCCGCCACCAAAACACCAGAGTACTGAGATAGAGCAGCAAGAGAGTAGCTAGCTCCTTGTTCTCTCTGACTGACTCTCTATCCGCCACCAAAACACCAGAGTACTGAGATAGAGCAGCAAGAGAGTAGCTAGCTCCTTGTTCTCTCTGACTGACTCTCTATCCGCCACCAAAACACCAGAGTACTGAGATAGAGCAGCAAGAGAGTAGCTAGCTCCTTGTTCTCTCTGACTGACTCTCTATCCGCCACCAAAACACCAGAGTACTGAGATAGAGCAGCAAGAGAGTAGCTAGCTCCTTGTTCTCTCTGACTGACTCTCTATCCGCCACCAAAACACCAGAGTACTGAGATAGAGCAGCAAGAGAGTAGCTAGCTCCTTGTTCTCTCTGACTGACTCTCTATCCGCCACCAAAACACCAGAGTACTGAGATAGAGCAGCAAGAGAGTAGCTAGCTCCTTGTTCTCTCTGACTGACTCTCTATCCGCCACCAAAACACCAGAGTACTGAGATAGAGCAGCAAGAGAGTAGCTAGCTCCTTGTTCTCTCTGACTGACTCTCTATCCGCCACCAAAACACCAGAGTACTGAGATAGAGCAGCAAGAGAGTAGCTAGCTCCTTGTTCTCTCTGACTGACTCTCTATCCGCCACCAAAACACCAGAGTACTGAGATAGAGCAGCAAGAGAGTAGCTAGCTCCTTGTTCTCTCTGACTGACTCTCTATCCGCCACCAAAACACCAGAGTACTGAGATAGAGCAGCAAGAGAGTAGCTAGCTCCTTGTTCTCTCTGACTGACTCTCTATCCGCCACCAAAACACCAGAGTACTGAGATAGAGCAGCAAGAGAGTAGCTAGCTCCTTGTTCTCTCTGACTGACTCTCTATCCGCCACCAAAACACCAGAGTACTGAGATAGAGCAGCAAGAGAGTAGCTAGCTCCTTGTTCTCTCTGACTGACTCTCTATCCGCCACCAAAACACCAGAGTACTGAGATAGAGCAGCAAGAGAGTAGCTAGCTCCTTGTTCTCTCTGACTGACTCTCTATCCGCCACCAAAACACCAGAGTACTGAGATAGAGCAGCAAGAGAGTAGCTAGCTCCTTGTTCTCTCTGACTGACTCTCTATCCGCCACCAAAACACCAGAGTACTGAGATAGAGCAGCAAGAGAGTAGCTAGCTCCTTGTTCTCTCTGACTGACTCTCTATCCGCCACCAAAACACCAGAGTACTGAGATAGAGCAGCAAGAGAGTAGCTAGCTCCTTGTTCTCTCTGACTGACTCTCTATCCGCCACCAAAACACCAGAGTACTGAGATAGAGCAGCAAGAGAGTAGCTAGCTCCTTGTTCTCTCTGACTGACTCTCTATCCGCCACCAAAACACCAGAGTACTGAGATAGAGCAGCAAGAGAGTAGCTAGCTCCTTGTTCTCTCTGACTGACTCTCTATCCGCCACCAAAACACCAGAGTACTGAGATAGAGCAGCAAGAGAGTAGCTAGCTCCTTGTTCTCTCTGACTGACTCTCTATCCGCCACCAAAACACCAGAGTACTGAGATAGAGCAGCAAGAGAGTAGCTAGCTCCTTGTTCTCTCTGACTGACTCTCTATCCGCCACCAAAACACCAGAGTACTGAGATAGAGCAGCAAGAGAGTAGCTAGCTCCTTGTTCTCTCTGACTGACTCTCTATCCGCCACCAAAACACCAGAGTACTGAGATAGAGCAGCAAGAGAGTAGCTAGCTCCTTGTTCTCTCTGACTGACTCTCTATCCGCCACCAAAACACCAGAGTACTGAGATAGAGCAGCAAGAGAGTAGCTAGCTCCTTGTTCTCTCTGACTGACTCTCTATCCGCCACCAAAACACCAGAGTACTGAGATAGAGCAGCAAGAGAGTAGCTAGCTCCTTGTTCTCTCTGACTGACTCTCTATCCGCCACCAAAACACCAGAGTACTGAGATAGAGCAGCAAGAGAGTAGCTAGCTCCTTGTTCTCTCTGACTGACTCTCTATCCGCCACCAAAACACCAGAGTACTGAGATAGAGCAGCAAGAGAGTAGCTAGCTCCTTGTTCTCTCTGACTGACTCTCTATCCGCCACCAAAACACCAGAGTACTGAGATAGAGCAGCAAGAGAGTAGCTAGCTCCTTGTTCTCTCTGACTGACTCTCTATCCGCCACCAAAACACCAGAGTACTGAGATAGAGCAGCAAGAGAGTAGCTAGCTCCTTGTTCTCTCTGACTGACTCTCTATCCGCCACCAAAACACCAGAGTACTGAGATAGAGCAGCAAGAGAGTAGCTAGCTCCTTGTTCTCTCTGACTGACTCTCTATCCGCCACCAAAACACCAGAGTACTGAGATAGAGCAGCAAGAGAGTAGCTAGCTCCTTGTTCTCTCTGACTGACTCTCTATCCGCCACCAAAACACCAGAGTACTGAGATAGAGCAGCAAGAGAGTAGCTAGCTCCTTGTGCCCAGAGCGGCTCAGAGCCCCAGACAGCCTCCGGACAGCCTCCCACAGAACAGTCTTTGTTCCCCACAGAGGACAGCTGATTACTCAGGAAATACCACAAGGACACAGACCTCTCAAGACTCTCTGATCAACACAAGGACACAGGCCTCTCAAGACTCTCTGATCAACACAAGGACACAGACCTCTCAAGACTCTCTGATCAACACAAGGACACAGGCCTCTCAAGACTCTCTGATCAACACAAGGACACAGACCTCTCAAGACTCTCTGATCAACACAAGGACACAGACCTCTCAAGACTCTCTGATCAACACAAGGACACAGGCCTCTCAAGACTCTCTGATCAACACAAGGACACAGACCTCTCAAGACTCTCTGATCAACACAAGGACACAGGCCTCTCAAGACTCTCTGATCAACACAAGGACACAGACCTCTCAAGACTCTCTGATCAACACAAGGAGATACCTGACTCCATAGTTTTCTATCTCTATGCCTGACTCTCCATCAAAGCCCCAGAAGTAGGGAGGGAGGTGGAGGGGACTATAGGCTCTTATAAAGGAGTGGGTAGTGGGTTATCTATAGGCTAACGATGGTAAATAGGCTCTTATAAAGGAGTGGGTAGTGGGTTAGAGAGAGAGTGACTTTTAGGTATGTCCCTCCCTGTTTCGTTCCATTTGCTTCTGTTTAAGAAACATTTTGCAACTGAATCTGCGGAATGAATACACCACTGGACTCCCTCCTAGCAGTGACTGACCATTTCCACAAGCCGAGGCCAGCTGTCCTGGCGGTAGACTGCCGGCGGAAGGGCCTAGGCTGTGTGTATGAGGCAGGGAGGTTAACAGAGAGAGAGCGAGAGAGGGAGGGAGGTACTGACTAACATGTTCAACCTAAAGTCAGACCATGAGGCAGAGACTAGGAGGGTTAAAGGGGAAGTCACATAAAGCAACAGTACTCTCTGGCCAAAAATGGATTTATCCATTACTAAAACATAGACCTGCGGTCAATAAGGTTCTTGATGGATTGAATAAATTCCATTAGGATATGATATTGGTAGGCCACTTTAACTATCCTGTACTGTATCTTAAAAAATCAAGAAATTGCTGAGATTTGAAACAACAATATGAGTAGGTCTACGGATCTTGGACCATATGGATTTGTGGTGACTAATGTTTTAGAATTTTGACTAACCTATTGTATGTGAGCTTATTCTTTTCCGTCAATAATACAGAGTAGGCTACATTTACATATGTAAGCAAGTCATACAAGTCATACAACAATTCCTATTAATAATCATCCACCCGACCTCATATCTAAAGACAAAGTATAGTCTATCATAATTGTATTATCCTGACGAAGCTGTAGCATAAACAACCAAGACAATCGAACATAAAGCAGTTCAATGCGACGCATCCTAAATGCTCTGACAAGTAGCCGAACAATTTACCATCACAGAGGGAATCCGGGCTCATCTCAATCAAAGTTGCGTCTCCAATCTTTCCCGTTAGTCGACTCATGTCACTCATTTTGCCCGTGGGGGTCACGGGTCGGCCCGGTAAAAACAAGGACGGTGGAGCGGATACCAGGGCTCTCTGTCTGTCTCAGCCCACGCCTTTGGCTACGGACACACTTTAAGAGGAAAATGTACCGCTACCTTCACACGATGAACATTGAAACTGCGCTCTAGATACACCACCAAGCCCACCAAGTCCTCTGAGAAAAAACTCCTCATTAAAGGGGAGGGGTTTGACTCAATCTCTGTCGGCGCATTGCTGCTACAGTGGATGGTTGCAGTGTAGCCTAATGATGAGAATATTGTTTTAGATGGATAGATAGGTACTGTATAAAATAATCGCAATTGTCATTTTTTAAAGTGGCAAAAAAGTTAATTTAGATGATGACATTTGCAAATTATTCTTATTTATTTAACTAGGCAAGTCTAGGCAAATTATAGCCCCCGCGATATGCAACTTTTCAGGGAAGTCAGGAACAAATACACACAGTTAGAAAAGCAAGTTAGAAAAGCAAAGGCCAGCTTTTTCAAACAGAAATGTTCATCCTGTAGCACTAATTCCAAAAAGTTCTGTGACACTGTAAAGTCCATGGAAAATAAGAGCATCTCCTCCCAGTTTCCCACTGCATTGAGGCTAGGAAACACTGTCACCACCGATAAATTCACGATTATCGAAAATTTCAATAAGCATTTTGCTACGGCTGGCCATGCTTTTCACCTGGCTAGCCCTACCCCGGCCAACAGCTCTGTACCCCCCCGCAGCAACCTGCCCAAACCCCCCCCCCCCCCCGCTTCTCCTTCACCCAAATCCAGACAGCTGATGTTCTGAAAGAGCTGCTAAATCTGGACCTCTACAAATCTGCTGGGCTAGACAATCTGGACCCTCTCATTCTAAAATTATCAGCCAAAATTGTTGCAACCCCTATTACTAGCCTGTTCAACCTCTCTTTCATATCGTCTGAGATCCCTAGAGATTGGAAAGCTGCCGCGGTCATCCCCCTCTTCAATGGGGGAGACCTATATCCATCCTGCCCTGCCTTTCTAAAGTATTTGAAAGCCAAGTTAACAAACAGATAACTGACCACTTTGAATCCCACCGTACCTTCTCTGCTATGCAATCTGGTTTCCGAGCTGGTCATGGGTGCACCTCAGCTACGCTCAAGGTACTAAATGATATCATAACCGCCATCGAAAGAAGACAGTACTGTGCAGCCGTCTTCATTGACCTGGCCAAGGCTTTCGACTCTGTCAATCACCGCATTCTTATTGGCAGAGTCAATGGTTTCTCAAATGACTGCCTTGCCTGGGTCTCCAACTACTTCTCAGACAGAGTTCAGTGTAGCAAATCGGAGGGCCTATTGTCCGATCCTCTGGCAGTCTCTACGGGGGTGCCACAGGGTTCAATTCTTGGGCCAACCCTTTTCTCTATATACATCAACGATGTCGCTCTCCCTGCTGGTGACTCTCTGATCCATCTCTACACAGACGACACCATTCTGTATACATCTGGCCCCTCTTTGGACACTGTGTTTACTAACCTTCAAACAAGCTTCAATGCCATACAACACTCCTTCCGTGGCCTCCAACTGCTCTTAAATGCTAGTAAAACTAAATGCATGCTTTTCTATCGAACGCTGCCCGCACCCGCCCACCGGACTATCATCACTACTCTCGACGGGTCCGACTTAGAATACGTGGACTCCTACAAATACCTAGGCGTCTGGTTAGACTGTAAACTCAACTTCCAGACTCACATTAACCATCTCCAATCCAAAATTAAATCCAGAATCGGCTTCCTATTTCGCAACCTCCTTCACTCATGCTGCCAAACATGCCCTTGCCACATGCCCTAACCACATGCCCTAACCACATGCCCTAACCACATGCCCTAACCACATGCCCTAGCCACATGCCCTTGCCACATGCCCTAACCACATGCCCTAACCACATGCCCTAACCACATGCCCTAACCACATGCCCTAACCACATGCCCTAACCACATGCCCTAGCCACATGCCCTTGCCACATGCCCTAACCACATGCCCTAACCACATGCCCTAACCACATGCCCTAACCACATGCCCTTGCCACATGCCCTAGCCACATGCCCTTGCCACATGCCCTAACCACATGCCCTAACCACATGCCCTAACCACATGCCCTAACCACATGCCCTAACCACATGCCCTAACCACATGCCCTAACCACATGCCCTAACCACATGCCCTAGCCACATGCCCTTGCCACATGCCCTAACCACATGCCCTAACCACATGCCCTTGCCACATGCCCTAACCACATGCCCTAACCACATGCCCTAACCACATGCCCTAACCACTGCCCTTGGGCGGCAGGTAGCCCAGTGGTTAGAGTGTTGGGCCCATAACCAAAAGGGTGCTGGATCAAATCCCTGAAAGGTAAAAATCTGTTGTTCTGCCCCTGAACAAGGCAGTTAACCCACTGTTCCTAGGCCGTCATTGAAAATAAGAATTTGTTCTTAACTGACTTGCCTAAAATAAAGGTAAAAAACTGACTATCCTACTGATCCTTGACTTTGGTGATGTAATTTACAAAATAGCCTCCAACATTCTGCTCAGCAAATTGGATGTAATCTATCACAGTGCCATCCTTTTTGTTACCAAAGCCTCATATACTACCCACCACTGCGACCTGTATGCTCTCGTTTGGATGGCACTCACTACATATTCGTCACCAAACCCACTGGCTCCAGGTCATCTATAAGTCTTTACTAGGTAAATCCCCGCCCTATCTCAGCTCACTGGTCACCATAGCAACACCCACCCGTAGCATGCGCTCCAGCAGGTATATTTCACTGGTCATCCCCAAAGTCAACACCTCCTTTGGCCTCCATTCCTTCCAGTTCTCTGCTGCCAATGACTGGAACGAATTTCAAAAATCCTTGAAGCTGGAGGTTCCTATCTCCCTCAATAACTTTAAGCATCAGCTGTCAGAGCTGCTTATCGATCACTGCACCTGTATACAGCCCTTCTGTAAATAGCCCATCCTACTACCTCATCCCCATATTTATTTTATTATTTTCGCTAATTTTGCACTCCAGTATCTCTATTTGCACATCATCATTTGCACATTCCATCATTCCAGTGTTAATGCTAATCTGTAATTTATTTCACCACTATGACCTATTTATTGTCCTACCTTCCTAACCTTACTGCATTTTGCACTACATTTGCACTCTGTATCTAGAGTCTCTATTGTGTTATTGACTGTACGTTTGTTTACTGTGTAACTCTGTGTTGTTTTTTGTCGCACTGCCTTGCTTTGTCTTGGCCAGGTCGCAGTTGTTAATGAGAACTTGTTCTCAACTGACCTACCTGGTTAAATAAAAAATATAAAAAAAGTCAGTTAAGAAGAAATTCTTATTTATAATGACAGTCTACCTACAAGGTTAAGTGCTATGCTCAAGGACACATCTTGTTGGTTCGGGGATTTGATCCACCAACCTTTAGATTACGGGCCCAACGCTCTAACCACTTGGCTACCTGCCACCCCAAATTAATTAATCTGCTCGGAAATGAATTGGCATTTAGTTATTCTATTCTATTCTAATCCGGTTGCACTGTATTCTGCAATAAACTACTAAGGGCGGTGACATAGGCTGCGTTTACCAGGCAGTTAAATTCACGGGCTGGTAAAAGTGCAGTGATGTTGATGCTCCTTTCAATAAATATATAAAAGGGTCTTATTCTGGTGACATGATGGTCGATGCTTGACTGCCTTTCGACAAATACAAATATTCTCACTCTTATCCATAATAATGTCATCATGTAGAACAGCCTACCAGCACAGCCTACCAGCACAGCCTACCAGCACAGCCTACCAGCACAGCCTACCAGCACAGCCTACCAGCACAGCCTACCAGCACAGCCTACCCACACTGTATCTAAGAGCTGTTGGCTAGAGCGCGGGTGCCAATACCAGAGAAGGCACGTTTACTATTCCACGCAACAGTTTTTGTGACAAAACTATCGGTAGAGTTGAAAATGCGAAGGAAACACATTGAACTTTAGTGTGCACTCCGTCATCACGTACTGATGTTTATAAATCCATTGGGTGGAAACACACCACCATATTTAGAATATTAACATGAAAATCTGGTCGCCAATTTGATGTAAACCTAGCTAGTTTTAGGAAATGAGCATTGCATCTGTGTGCTACTTCTGAGGCCACGGAATAATCTCAATTGCATACTCCTTGTATCCTCTCTCCTCTCCTTTTTCTCAAAATCCATTGGATGAGAAAGTCCCTCCCCTCTGACATTCTCCTCCAATGGGTTTTGAGAAGGAGGCGAGGATAGAGGAGAAAGGACGTGAGGAGTATGCAATTGAGATTCTCCCTACATCAGTGTGAATGCACAAATCTGATTTGGGTCACATGCAAACCTCAGTGTGGACAGTCATTAAAAATAATGTGGATATAAAAAGAAGGCCTCCCGAGTGGCGCAGCGGTGCTTGAGGCTCCACTACAGACCCGGGTTCGATCCCAGGCTGTGTCACAGCCGGCTCAATTGGCCCAGCGTCGTCCGGGTTAGGGGAGGGTTTGGCCGGCCGGGATGTCCTTGTCCCATCGCGCTCTAGCGACTCCTGTGGCGGGCCGTGTGCCTGCAAGCTGACTTTGGTCACCAGTTGTATGGTGTTTCCTCCGTCAATGGTGCGACTGGCTTCCGAATGAAGCGAGCAGTGTGTCAAAAAACAGTGCGGCTTAGCAGGGTCGTGTTTCGGAGGACGCATGGCTCTTTACCTTCGCATCTCCCGAGTCCGTACGGAAGTTGCAGTGATGGAACAAGACTGTTACTACCAACTGGAGATAATGAAAAAGGGGTAAAAGTACTACAATTAAATTTAAAAAATAATTTGATTTGGGTTGTTAGGGTGTAAACAGCCAAAAATGTCTTCAAGTGTCGAATGGTTTATTTAAGTGCAGGATGTCCATATGTAGGCTAGTGTATGCTTAAAAAGGTAATTGACTTACAAACAAGTTTTAGTTGGATAGCTAAAGTTCCATCATGTGACCTGTAGCCCCGATACAGAGTAAGTCCTGCTACAGAGCATAAAATAGACAGCGTTAAATACTCAGGGCAGTTCCCGATCCCTTCCTTGGACAATACCATTGCAATAACCAGTTGAATAACAGGCAGAGGTCTTCCTCAATGACGTCAGCCAATCGATAACAGTGCACACCTTTGTGCTCACCAATGTTACACAGATCAACTAAATAGCAATGTTACACAGATCAACTAAATAGCAATGTTATACAGATCAACTAAATACCAATGTTACACAGATCAACTAAATAGCAATGTTACACAGATCAACTAAATAGCAATGTTATACAGATCAACTAAATAGCAATGTTATACAGATCAACTAAATAGCAATGTTATACAGATCAACTAAATACCAATGTTACACAGATCAACTAAATAGCAATGTTATACAGATCAACTAAATACCAATGTTACACAGATCAAATAAATACCAATGTTACTCAGATCAACTAAATAGCAATGTTACACAGATCAACTAAATACCAATGTTACACAGATCAACTAAATAGCAATGTTACACAGATCAACTAAATACCAATGTTACACAGATCAACTAAATAGCAATGTTACACAGATCAACTAAATAGCAATGTTATACAGATCAACTAAATACCAATGTTACACAGATCAACTAAATACCAATGTTACACAGATCAACTAAATACCAATGTTACACAGATCAACTAAATACCAATGTTATACAGATCAACTAAATACCAATGTTATACAGATCAACTAAATAGCAATGTTATACAGATCAACTAAATACCAATGTTACACAGATCAACTAAATAGCAATGTTACACAGATCAACTAAATACCAATGTTATACAGATCAACTAAATAGCAATGTTATACAGATCAACTAAATAGCAATGTTACACAGATCAACTAAATAGCAATGTTATACAGATCAACTAAATACCAATGTTATACAGATCAACTAAATAGCAATGTTATACCGATCAACTAAATAGCAATGTTATACAGATCAACTAAATACCAATGTTACACAGATCAACTAAATACCAATGTTATACAGATCAACTAAATAGCAATGTTATACAGATCAACTAAATACCAATGTTACACAGATCAACTAAATACCAATGTTACACAGATCAACTAAATACCAATGTTACACAGATCAACACCACAGACAGATAAGGAAGAAATAGACAGGTTATATTGAAGCAGGGCTGTTTTAGTCCATGAGGGAAATAAATGGAGGACAATGAGGCTGTTTGGAAGCTAGATGTATAGGCCTTGGCCAAGAGACGGTGATGGGGCCTAGGCACTTATTTCTGTTGCTTAGCCTACATGGACGTAATAACAGATAATACAAATCAACTCAACAGCCTAAAATAGCCTACAGTTATTTGCCTATGAAGTTACAGCAGGGTCTATAGTCTACTACTACAGTTAATTTCATATGAATTTACAGCAGGGTCTATAGTCTACAATACAGTTATTTTCATATGAAGTTACAGCAGGGTCTATAGTCTACAATACAGTTATTTTCATATGAAGTTACAGCAGGGTCTATAGTCTACAATACAGTTATTTTCATATGAAGTTACAGCAGGGTCTATAGTCTACAATACAGTTATTTTCATATGAAGTTACAGCAGGGTCTATAGTCTACAATACAGTTATTTTCATATGAAGTTACAGCAGGGTCTATAGTCTACAATACAGTTATTTTCATATGAAGTTACAGCAGGGTCTATAGTCTACAATACAGTTATTTTCATATGAAGTTACAGCAGGGTCTATAGTCTACAATACAGTTATTTTCATATGAAGTTACAGCAGGGTCTATAGTCTACAATACAGTTATTTTCATATGAAGTTACAGCAGGGTCTATAGTCTACAATACAGTTATTTTCATATGAAGTTACAGCAGGGTCTATAGTCTACAATACAGTTATTTTCATATGAAGTTACAGCAGGGTCTATAGTCTACAATACAGTTATTTTCATATGAAGTTACAGCAGGGTCTATAGTCTACAATACAGTTATTTTCATATGAAGTTACAGCAGGGTCTATAGTCTACAATACAGTTATTTTCATATGAAGTTACAGCAGGGTCTATAGTCTACAATACAGTTATTTTCATATGAAGTTACAGCAGGGTCCATAGTCTACAATACAGTTATTTTCATATGAAGTTACAGCAGGGTCCATAGTCTACAATACAGTTATTTTCATATGAAGTTACAGCAGGGTCCATAGTCTACAATACAGTTATTTTCATATGAAGTTACAGCAGGGTCCATAGTCTACAATACAGTTATTTTCATATGAAGTTACAGCAGGGTCCATAGTCTACAATACAGTTATTTTCATATGAAGTTACAGCAGGGTCCATAGTCTACAATACAGTTATTTTCATATGAAGTTACAGCAGGGTCCATAGTCTACAATACAGTTATTTTCATATGAAGTTACAGCAGGGTCCATAGTCTACAATACAGTTATTTTCATATGAAGTTACAGCAGGGTCCATAGTCTACAATACAGTTATTTTCATATGAAGTTACAGCAGGGTCCATAGTCTACAATACAGTTATTTTCATATGAAGTTACAGCAGGGTCCATAGTCTACAATACAGTTATTTTCATATGAAGTTACAGCAGGGTCCATAGTCTACAATACAGTTATTTTCATATGAAGTTACAGCAGGGTCCATAGTCTACAATACAGTTATTTTCATATGAAGTTACAGCAGGGTCCATAGTCTACAATACAGTTATTTTCATATGAAGTTACAGCAGGGTCCATAGCCTACAATACAGTTATTTTCATATGAAGTTACAGCAGGGTCCATAGCCTACAATACAGTTATTTTCATATGAAGTTACAGCAGGGTCCATAGCCTACAATACAGTTATTTTCATATGAAGTTACAGCAGGGTCCATAGCCTACAATACAGTTATTTTCATATGAAGTTACAGCAGGGTCCATAGTCTACAATACAGTTATTTTCATATGAAGTTACAGCAGGGTCCATAGTCTACAATACAGTTATTTTCATATGAAGTTACAGCAGGGTCCATAGCCTACAATACAGTTATTTTCATATGAAGTTACAGCAGGGTCCATAGCCTACAATACAGTTATTTTCATATGAAGTTACAGCAGGGTCCATAGCCTACAATACAGTTATTTTCATATGAAGTTACAGCAGGGTCCATAGCCTACAATACAGTTATTTTCATATGAAGTTACAGCAGGGTCCATAGTCTACAATACAGTTATTTTCATATGAAGTTACAGCAGGGTCCATAGTCTACAATACAGTTATTTTCATATGAAGTTACAGCAGGGTCTATAGTCTACAATACAGTTATTTTCATATGAAGTTACAGCAGGGTCTATAGTCTACAATACAGTTATTTTCATATGAAGTTACAGCAGGGTCTATAGTCTACAATACAGTTATTTTCATATGAAGTTACAGCAGGGTCTATAGTCTACAATACAGTTATTTTCATATGAAGTTACAGCAGGGTCTATAGCCTACAATACAGTTATTTTCATATGAAGTTACAGCAGGGTCTATAGTCTACAATACAGTTATTTTCATATGAAGTTACAGCAGGGTCTATAGTCTATTACCTTCAACATACACCACATCATTATGGCTCAGAACTACTACAACAAGCCTTCTATTGATCTAGTGAGGTATTGAACACAATAATAATTTGTCTATTCCACAGATTATGACATTGTCAATGCAGTAGTGCCAGCATGGAAAGTAGCATCCTCATGCACTCACTATTTGTTACAACTTAAAAGGAAGGAAAACTGAAAGATCAGCACTGACTGAGAAACACACACAGCTCTCTCCCCCTCAATCCAGAAACATCTGTCCCAGTCACATCTCTGCTCACGACACTCCCGTCCTGTCTGCTCAAATTTAGTACCAGTTGGCCCTCAGTACCCTTCAAGTGGTCTGCCTGGTCCCTTGCCCATGTAATTATCCTACCCCTCCTCGCTGGGCGCGGCAGCTTGCAGAAAATACATCTGCTTATTTCCACTGACCACTTTTCCTTACAGCCTTATGCCTCTCCTCTGCCTCAGCCTTATGCCTCTCCTCTGCCTCAGCCCTATGCCTCTCCTCTGCCTCAGCCCTATGCCTCTCCTCTGCCTCAGCCTTATGCCTCTCCTCTGCCTCAGCCTTATGCCTCTCCTCTGCCTCAGCCTTATGCCTCTCCTCTGCCTCAGCCTTATGCCTCTCCTCTGCCTCAGCCCTATGCCTCTCCTCTGCCTCAGCCTTATGCCTCTCCTCTGCCTCAGCCTTATGCCTCTCCTCTGCCTCAGCCCTATGCCTCTCCTCTGCCTCAGCCTTATGCCTCTCCTCTGCCTCAGCCTTATGCCTCTCCTCTGCCTCAGCCTTATGCCTCTCCTCTGCCTCAGCCTTATGCCTCTCCTCTGCCTCAGCCCTATGCCTCTCCTCTGCCTCAGCCTTATGAATCTCCTCTGCCTCAGCCCTATGCCTCTCCTCTGCCTCAGCCTTGTCATTATTTTTACATTTTAGTAATTAAGTTTTATCCAGAGCCATTTACAGTTAGTGCATCCATCTTAAGATAGATAGGTGAGACAACCACATATTACAGGCATAGTAAGTACATTTTACCTCAATAAAGAAGTTATCAGCAAAGTCAGTGTTAGTAGGAAAAGAGTACAATTATTTATATATATATATATATTATTTTTATTTTTTTTCTCATGTGGAGGGTGTGTGCTGCTACCACTACCTCTTCAGACTGGATTTGGGAGGACTTGGGAAGTCTGTAATAACATGGCATTGGGTGGTCCCACTTTGACCCAGTTTTTGATTAAAGAGGGCCATAGAGAAGATGAGATGTCACTTCATAGTATGAATATATGAATACACATGTATTCCTTCTGATTATGTAGAAGTCTAAGTTCAAAGGCCGCCTCAGCAGCCCTAGTCCTGGAAACTGGGCTGATGTCTGAACCGTAACATACATGTTGTACATTTGGCACCTTTGGCAGCGATTACAGCCTCTAGTCTTCTTGGGTATGATGCTACAAGCTTGGCACACCTGTATTTGGGGAGTTTCTTCCATTATTCTTGTAACGAATGCCCCACGCAGAGCGACGGGCCCTCCTCCTCTCCAGCGATCATCCTCGCCTGCGTTCTAAACCGGCGGTCGGGGAAAGATGGTAGCAACACGTTACTATTTAACCTCGTGTATTTTGTTTCAACCCTCGCGGGTTGTTGTCTTTGTGTGTTGCCGTGTCCGTATTAAATGTTTAACGTCAAGCTATTTCATCTCTGTTCAGCTTTCGCCTCTTCAATCACTTTCACCCCACACAATATCACAATTCTCTGCAGATCCTTTCAAGCTCTGTCAGGTTGGATGGGGAGCATCGCTGCACAGCTATTTTCAGGTCTCTCCAGAGATGTCAAATAAAATGTTTATTGGTCAGATACACGTGGTTAGCAGATGTTATTGCGGGTGTAGCGAAATGCTTGTGCTTCTAGCTCTGACAGTGCAGTAATATCTAACAAGTAATATCTAACAAGTAATATCTAACAGTTTCACAACATAAACCCAAATACACATAAAGTAAGGAATGTATTGATAATATATACATATGTCAGGGTGGCATTGGACTAAGATACAGTGGCATAGTAAGCTTTATAGTATACAGTATACACATAAGAGATTGGTGATGCAGTATGTAAACACCATAAGTGACTAAGATACCATAGAATATTATAGAGTACAGTTAATACATATGAGATGAGTACTGCAAGATACGGAAACATTATTAAAGTGACTAGTGTTTCATTTCCTTAAAGTGGCCTGTGATTTCTAATCAGTGTCTATAGGCAGCAGTCTCTAATGTGCTAGTGATGGCTGTTTAGCTGTCTGATGGCCTTGAGATAGAAGCTGTTTTTAAGCCTCTCGGTCCCAGCTTTGATGCACCTGTACTGACCTCGCCTTCTGGATGATAGCGGGGTGAACAGTGGCTCGGGTGGTTGATGTCTTTGATGATCTTTTTGGCCTTCCTGTGGCATTGGGTGCTGTAGGTGTCCAGGAGGGCAGGAAGTTTGTAATGTGTTGGGCAGACTGCACCACCCTCTGCAGTTGCCGTACCAGGCGGTGATACAGCCCGACAGAATGCTTTCAATTGTGCATCTGTAGAAGTTTGAGGGTTTTAGGTGCTAAGCCAAATTTCTTTAGCCTCCTGAGGTTGAAGAGGCTCTGTTGTGCCTTCTTCACCAAACTGTCTGTGTGGGTGAACCATTTTAGTTTATCAGTGATGTCAGTTTATCCATCCATCCATCCATCCATCCATCCATCCATCCATCCATCCATCCATCCATCCATCCATCCATCCATCCATCCATCCATCCATCCATCCATCCATCCATCCCCAGTCTTCTTGTCCTGGTTAAATGAGGTGGTTCGCACTATCCATGGTTTCTGGTTGGGGTAGGTTTTAATAGTCACAGTCGGTACAACTTATCCTATACACTTCCTAATAAACTCAGTCACCGTATCAGTATATATGTCGATATTATTTTCTGAAGCTACCCGGAACATATCCCAGTCTGCGTGATCAAAACAATCTTGAAGCGTGGATTCTGATTGGTCAGACCTGCGTTGAATAGTCCTTAGCACAGGTGCTTCCTGTTTGAGTTTCTGCCTATAGGAAAGGAGTAGCAAGATGGAGTTGTGGTCAGATTTGCTGAAAGGAGGACGGGGGAGGGCCTTATATGCATTCCGGAAATTGGTGTAGCAGTGATGTAGAGTTTTAACAGCGCGAGTACTACAATCGATAAGTTGATAGACTTTGAGTCTTTTCCTCCAGTTTGCATAAAGTCCAGTGATGTTCTTTGAGGGCCATCGTGGTATCTGCTTGAGGTGGGATATAGACGGCTGTGGCTATTATTGATGTAAATTCTCTTGGGAGATAATACGGTCGGCATTTGATTATATATTTACATTTCTATATTGTTAGACGTTACTGCACTGGTGGAGCTAGAATCAAGCACTTTGCTGCACCTGCGATAACATCTGGTATAACATTTGTTCACAACCAATAAAAGGTTATTTGATGTATGTATAGGTAATAGGGATGTATGTATAGGTAATATACAGTGTGGATCTGATTGTGTGTCTCTGACTGTGTCTCTGACTGTGTGGATCTGTGTGTCTCTGACTGTGTGTCTCTGTGTGTCTCTGACTGTGTGTCTCTCTTACTGATGTTTGAAATATCTTATATGCAGAGCTGAACAGTATGGTTTAATGGTTAATATCTTCTATGCAGAGCTGAACAGTATGGTTTAATGGTTAAGGCTCTTACTCTTACTACCTGGTAGTTTAAAGGTATACCTGTGAGGGAGAGTCTACCTGGTAGTTTAAAGGTATACCTGTGAGGGTGAGTCTACCTGGTAGTTTAAAGGTATACCTGTGAGGGAGAGTCTACCTGGTAGTTTAAAGGTATACCTGTGAGAGAGAGTCTACCTGGTCGTTTAAAGGCATATCTGTGAGGGAGAGTCTACCTGGTAGTTTAAATGTATAACTGTGAGGGAGAGTCTACCTGGTAGTTTAAAGGCATACCTGTGAGGGAGAGTCTACCTGGTCGTTTAAAGGCATACCTGTGAGGGAGAGTCTACCTGGTAGTTTTTAAATGACACCCTATTCCCTATAGTGGCTCTGGGCAACACGTGTGGACTATATAGGGCAGGGTTGGGGTCAATTTCATTTAAATCCCAGTCAATTTGAAAGTTCAAAATGTGGCCTCATTGAAAAGCACTGAAGATAATTGGGACTGGTATACTTTCTGAATTGCCCCTAACCCTGACATAGAAAATAGGTGCCATTTCGGTTGCAGACTATCCAAGATCAGTCTAAATACTAAAGGTAAAAGCAATAGGAATGCAATATTACATAAAACTGTCCAATCACCGCCTTACAAAAAGAGCGCTTACAATTGTATGCAATCACCATACTTTTTTTACAGTATGTAATCAAGCAACCTGTTTTGGGGAGGGAGGAACTGAGGAGGTAGAGCTCTACTACCTGGGCTGTAGAGGTGGTGCTATACTACCTGGGCTGTAGAGGTGGTGCTATACTACCTGGGCTGTAGAGGTGGTGCTATACTACCTGGGCTGTAGAGGTGGTGCTATACTACCTGGGCTGCAGAGAAGGTGTTGCTATACTACCTGGGCTGTAGAGGTGGTGCTATACTACCTGGGCTGTAGAGGTGGTGCTATACTACCTGGGCTGTAGAGGTGGTGCTATACTACCTGGGCTGCAGAGAAGGTGGTGCTATACTACCTGGGCTGTAGAGGTGGTGCTATACTACCTGGGCTGGAGAGAAGGTGGAGCTCTACTACCTGGGCTGTAGAGGTGGTGCTATACTACCTGGGCTGTAGAGGTGGTGCTATACTACCTGGGCTGTAGAGGTGGTGCTATACTACCTGGGCTGTAGAGGTGGTGCTATACTACCTGGGCTGCAGAGAAGGTGGTGCTATACTACCTGGGCTGTAGAGGTGGTGCTATACTACCTGGGCTGGAGAGAAGGTGGAGCTCTACTACCTGGGCTGTAGAGGTGGTGCTATACTACCTGGGCTGTAGAGGTGGTGCTATACTACCTGGGCTGTAGAGGTGGTGCTATACTACCTGGGCTGCAGAGAAGGTGGTGCTATACTACCTGGGCTGTAGAGGTGGTGCTATACTACCTGGGCTGGAGAGAAGGTGGAGCTCTACTACCTGGGCTGTAGAGGTGGTGCTATACTACCTGGGCTGTAGAGGTGGTGCTATACTACCTGGGCTGTAGAGGTGGTGCTATACTACCTGGGCTGTAGAGGTGGTGCTATACTACCTGGGCTGCAGAGAAGGTGGTGCTATACTACCTGGGCTGTAGAGGTGGTGCTATACTACCTGGGCTGTAGAGGTGGTGCTATACTACCTGGGCTGTAGAGGTGGTGCTATACTACCTGGGCTGCAGAGAAGGTGGTGCTATACTACCTGGGCTGTAGAGGTGGTGCTATACTACCTGGGCTGGAGAGAAGGTGGAGCTCTACTACCTGGGCTGTAGAGGTGGTGCTATACTACCTGGGCTGCAGAGAAGGTGGTGCTATACTACCTGGGCTGTAGAGGTGGTGCTATACTACCTGGGCTGCAGAGAAGGTGGTGCTATACTACCTGGGCTGTAGAGGTGGTGCTATAATACCTGGGCTGTAGAGGTGGTGCTATACTACCTGGGCTGTAGAGGTGGTGCTATACTACCTGGGCTGGAGAGAAGGTGGTGCTATACTACCTGGGCTGGAGAGAAGGTGGAGCTCTACTACCTGGGCTGTAGAGGTGGTGCTATACTACCTGGGCTGTAGAGGTGGTGCTATACTACCTGGGCTGTAGAGGTGGTGCTATACTACCTGGGCTGCAGAGAAGGTGGTGCTATACTACCTGGGCTGTAGAGGTGGTGCTATACTACCTGGGCTGGAGAGAAGGTGGAGCTCTACTACCTGGGCTGTAGAGATGGTGCTATACTACCTGGGCTGTAGAGGTGGTGCTATACTACCTGGGCTGTAGAGGTGGTGCTATACTACCTGGGCTGTAGAGGTGGTGCTATACTACCTGGGCTGCAGAGAAGGTGGTGCTATACTACCTGGGCTGTAGAGGTGGTGCTATACTACCTGGGCTGGAGAGAAGGTGGAGCTCTACTACCTGGGCTGTAGAGGTGGTGCTATACTACCTGGGCTGTAGAGGTGGTGCTATACTACCTGGGCTGTAGAGGTGGTGCTATACTACCTGGGCTGTAGAGGTGGTGCTATACTACCTGGGCTGTAGAGGTGGTGCTATACTACCTGGGCTGGAGAGAAGGTGGTGCTATACTACCTGGGCTGGAGAGAAGGTGGAGCTATACTACCTGGGCTGGAGAGAAGGTGGTGCTATACTACCTGGGCTGGAGAGGTGGTGCTATACTACCTGGGCTGTAGAGGTGGTGCTATACTACCTGGGCTGTAGAGGTGGTGCTATACTACCTGGGCTGGAGAGAAGGTGGTGCTATACTACCTGGGCTGGAGAGAAGGTGGTGCTATACTACCTGGGCTGGAGAGAAGGTGGTGCTATACTACCTGGGCTGGAGAGAAGGTGGTGCTATACTACCTGGGCTGGAGAGGTGGTGCTATACTACCTGGGCTGGAGAGGTGGTGCTATAATACCTGGGCTGGAGAGGTGGTGCTATAATACCTGGGCTGGAGAGGTGGAGCTATACTACCTGGGCTGTAGAGGTGGTGCTATACTACCTGGGCTGGAGAGGTGGTGCTATACTACCTGGGCTGGAGAGGTGGTGCTATACTACCTGGGCTGGAGAGAAGGTGGTGCTATACTACCTGGGCTGGAGAGAAGGTGGTGCTATACTACCTGGGCTGGAGAGGTGGTGCTATACTACCTGGGCTGGAGAGAAGGTGGTGCTATACTACCTGGGCTGTAGAGGTGGTGCTATACTACCTGGGCTGTAGAGGTGGTGCTATACTACCTGGGCTGGAGAGAAGGTGGTGCTATACTACCTGGGCTGGAGAGGTGGTGCTATACTACCTGGGCTGGAGAGAAGGTGGTGCTATACTACCTGGGCTGGAGAGAAGGTGGAGCTCTACTACCTGGGATGTAGAGGTGGTGCTATACTACCTGGGCTGGAGAGAAGGTGGTGCTATACTACCTGGGCTGTAGAGGTGGTGCTATACTACCTGGGCTGTAGAGGTGGTGCTATACTACCTGGGCTGGAGAGAAGGTGGTGCTATACTACCTGGGCTGTAGAGGTGGTGCTATACTACCTGGGCTGTAGAGGTGGTGCTATACTACCTGGGCTGGAGAGAAGGTGGTGCTATACTACCTGGGCTGGAGAGAAGGTGGTGCTATACTACCTGGGCTGTAGAGGTGGTGCTATACTACCTGGGCTGTAGAGGTGGTGCTATACTACCTGGGCTGGAGAGAAGGTGGTGCTATACTACCTGGGCTGGAGAGGTGGTGCTATACTACCTGGGCTGGAGAGAAGGTGGTGCTATACTACCTGGGCTGGAGAGAAGGTGGTGCTATACTACCTGGGCTGGAGAGAAGGTGGTGCTATACTACCTGGGCTGGAGAGGTGGTGCTATACTACCTGGGCTGGAGAGAAGGTGGTGCTATACTACCTGGGCTGGAGAGAAGGTGGTGCTATACTACCTGGGCTGGAGAGAAGGTGGAGCTCTACTACCTGGGCTGGAGAGAAGGTGGTGCTATACTACCTGGGCTGGAGAGGTGGTGCTATACTACCTGGGCTGGAGAGAAGGTGGTGCTATACTACCTGGGCTGGAGAGAAGGTGGAGCTCTACTACCTGGGCTGGAGAGAAGGTGGTGCTATACTACCTGGGCTGGAGAGAAGGTGGAGCTCTACTACCTGGGCTGGAGAGAAGGTGGAGCCCCTTCAGAAAGTATTGCCTTCAAAAGACCTGAGTGGCCTTTAATAGAAGACTGTCAAATTAATGTCAGATTTGACTTTTTGCTACAATCACCTTTGGCAGCGATTACAGCTGTGTGTCTTTCTATGCAAGTCTCTAAGAACTTTGCACACCTGAATGGTACAATATTTGCCCATTTATTATTTTCAAAATACTCCAAGCTCTATCAAATTCGTTGATCTTTCCTAGACAACCATTTTCAAGTCTTGCCATAGATTTTCAAGCAGATTTGAGTCAAAACTGTAACTTGGCCACTCAGGAACATTCAATGTCTTCTCTTCTTAGTAAGCAACTCCAGTGGTCTAGTCCTTAACAATGACAACCATAACATAAAGCAGCCACCATTATGGCATTATAAATATGGAGAGTGGTACTCAGTAATGTGATGTATTGAATTTGCTCCAAACATAACACTTTGTATTCAGGACAAAAAGTGGATTGCTTTGCCACATGTTTTGCCGTATTACTTTAGTCTCCAATCACAGCCATTAAACTGTAGCTGTTTTAAAGTCACCGTTGGCCTCATGGTGAAAATCCCTGAGTGGTTTCCTTCCCCTCCGGCAACTGAGTTGTGAAGAATGCCTGTATCTTTGTTGTGACTGGGTGTATTGATACACCATCCAAAGTGTAATTAATAACTTCACCATGCTCAAAGGGATATTCAACATCTGCTTTATTTATTTTTACCCATCTACCAATAGGTGCCCTTCTTTGCGAGGCATTAGAAAACCTCCCTGGTCTTTGTGGTTGAATCTGTGTTTGAAATTCACTGCTCGACAGAGGGACCAGATAACTGTACAGTGCATTCTGAAAGTATTTAGACCCTTTGACTTTTTCCACATTTTGTTACGTTACAGCCTCATTCTAAAATGTATTCAATTGTTTTTGTCCCTCATCAATCTACACAAAATACCCCATTATTACAAAGCAATAATTATTGCAAATATATAAAAACAACAACTGAAATATCACATTTACATAAGTATTCAAACCCTTTACTCAGTACTTTGTTGAAGCACCTTTGGCAGCGAATTACAGCCTTGAGTCTTCTTGGGTATGACGCTACAAGCTTGATGTGGTGGGAACTGGCCATGACCTGACGGCGTCCGTCTTCTCTCTTTCCATGAACACCCCCTGGGGACTGATCCTGTATTCCAGGAAGGAGATGGGCTGTTTGTGGAAATCGCATTTCTCCCCCTTCACAAACAGGCTGTGTTCCCGGAGGAGGAGTAGGACAGCTCTAATGTCTCGCTGATGTGCTCTTAGCCGAGTAGATCAGGATATGATCGATGTACACCACCACCTGTCTACTCAGCATGTCTCGGAGCACGTCACTGACGAAGGACTGGAACACAGCAGGTGTGTTGGCTATATATATTGGCTATATTCCTGTGTTGCCGAGGTGGTGTGCTCAGACCAGTGGCTCAGTACACCGGCGAATCAGAGATCCGGGGGGGAGCAAAGGGAGGAGATGTGACAACCAGCACAAAAACATCCTGTGGCGCACTGCATTAGCATCGAATAGCCCCCGCGATTTGCAACTTTTCAGGGAAGTCAGGAACCAATATACAGTTGTGGTCAAAAGTTTTGAGAACGACACAAGTATTGGTCTCCACAAAGTTTGCTGCCTCAGTGTTGATGATGGCAATTTGCATATACTCCAGAATGTCATGAAGAGTGATCAGATGAACTGCAATTAATTGCAAAGTCCCTCTTTGCCATGAAAATGAACTTAATCCCCAAAAAACATTTCCACTACATTTCAGCCCTGCCACAAAAGGACCAGCTGCCATCATGTCAGTGATTGTCTCGTTAACACAGGTGAGAGTGTTGACGAGGACAAGGCTGGAGATCACTCTGTCATGCTGATTGAGTCAGAATAACAGACTGGAAGCTTTAAAAGGAGGGTGGTGCTTGAAATCATTGTTCTTCTTCTGTCAACCATGGTTACCTGCAAGGAAACACATGCCGTCATCATTGCTTTGCACAAAAAGGGCTTTCACAGGCAAGGATATTGCTGCTGGTAAGATTGCACCTAAATCAACCATTTATCGGATCATCAAGAACTTCAAGGAGAGAGGTTCAATTGTTGTGAAGAAGGCGTCAGGGCGCCCAAGAAAGTCCAGCAAGCGCTAGGACCGTCTCCTAAAGTTGATTCAGCTGCGGGATCGGGGCACCACCAGTGCAGAGCTTGCTCAGGAATGGCAGCAGGCAGGTGTGAGTGCATCTGCACGCACAGTGAGGCGAAGACTTTTGGAGGATGGCCTGGTGTCAAGAAGGGCAGCAAAGAAGCACTCTCTCTCCAGGAAAAACATCAGGGACAGACTGATATTCTGCAAAAGGTACAGGGATTGGACTGCTGAGGACTGGGGTAGAGTCATTTTCTCTGATGAATCCCCTTTCCGATTGTTTGGGCCATCCGGAAAACACCTTGTCCGGAGAAGACAAGGTGAGCGCTACCATCAGTCCTGTGTCATGCCAACAGTAAAGGACCCTCAGACCATTCATGTGTGGGGTTGCTTCTCAGCCAAGGGATTGGGCTCACTCACAATTTTGCCTAAGAACACAGCCATGAATAAAGAATGGTACCAACACATCCTACGAGAGCAACTTCTCCCAACCATCCAAGAACAGTTTGGTGACGACCAATGCCTTTTCCAGCATGATGGAGCACCTTGCCATAAGACAAAAGTGATAACTAAGTGGCTCGGGGAACAAGACATCTACATTTTGGGTCCATGGCCAGGAAACTGCCCAGACCTTAATCCCATTGAGAACTTGTGGTCGATCCTCAAGAGGCGGGTGGACAAACAAAAACCCACAACTTCTGACAAACTCCAAGCATTGATTATGCAAGAATGGCCTGCCATCAGTCAGGATGTGGCCCAGAAGTTAATTGACAGCATACCAGGGCGGATTTGAGAGGTCTTGAAAAAGAAGGGTCAACACTGCAAATATTGACTCTTTGCATAAACTGAATGTCATTGTCAATGAAAGCCTTTGAATACTTCTTCAGTGTTACCATAGTAACTACTGACATAAAGATCTAAGAACACTGAAGCAGCAAACTTTATGGAGACCAATACTTGTGTCATTCTCAAAACGTTTGGCCACGACTGTACACAGTTAGTTAGGAAAGCAAAGGCTAGCTTTTTCAAACAGAAATTTGCATCCTGTAGCACAAATTCCAAAAAGTTTTGGGACACTGTAAAGTCCATGGAGAAAAAGAGCACCTCCTCCCAGCTGCCCACTGCACTGAGGCTAGGAAACACTGTCACCACCGATCACACAGAGATTGGCGCCGCCCTGCTGGTCGCCTGTTAAGCAGCTCCCATTGTTTGTGCGTTAATTGTTGTTTTAGAATGTCAGTTTTTCGTGAGTTTTTTTTGCAACAGTTGAACTATAATAGTTCAGGATTATGGAGTGCTACTATTTTACAAAGGTTTTATTCACTGAGGCACTTTTTATTTCTCTCATCGCCAAACGTACATGCGAGTCCTCAATTATTTACATCCGAGCCCAGTTCCTGGATTTAACACACGCAGCACTGTGGGAAAAGTTCGATATTCCGGACGAGTTGAAAAGGCGACGGCGGCGTGGACGCAGGGCAGGTCGGAGGTGTAAGGCAAAGCTGAGGAGGTACAAGCCGGCTATACCGTCTATCATTATGGGCAACGTGAGATCGCTGCATAACAAGATGGACGGCCTTGAGGGTCTGGTCCATGGGCAAAGAGAATACCGGGAAGCTAGCCTATTGTGTTTTACTGAAACATGGCTGAATGATAACATCCCCATTGAGAACGTCACTATCGGCACTATGTTTCCAGACCATCAGAGCGGACAGGGATAGCGTTTCTTCCGGTAAGGGTAAGGGAGGGGGGCTGGCTTTATTAGTTAACAACAGATGGTGTAATCCGAAACATATTACTCTTAAGGAACAATTTTGTAGCCCGGACATTGAGCTGTTAGCCATTAGCCTGAGACCCTACTATTTGCAGAGGGCAAATAAATCCCGCCTTCCGCTGACGCAAACACAGCATGTGACGTCATCCACTCTGCTATCGCGAGGTTACAGACAGCGCATCCCATTGCTTTCTTAGCCATTTCGGGGGATTTTAACCATGCATCTTCAACGCTGCCCACGTTCAAACAGTTCGTGAAGTGCCCAACCAGGAATAATACAACTCTGGACTTGTTATATGCTAATGTAAAGGATGCATACAACTCCACAGCACTCCCTCCCCTCCGTAGATCGGATCACAACCTTGTCCACCTCACCCCACTCTACAGGCCTATGGTCCAACAGCAGCCTGCGACCACTAGGACCATTAGGAGATGGTCTCCGGAGGCGAATGAGGCCCTACAGGACTGCTTTGAAACAACAGACTGGGATGTGCTCTGTGAGGCTCATGGGGAGGACATTGATGGACTTACTGACTGCATAACGGACTATATCAGTGTAGACAACACTGTACCCACCAGGAAGGTACGCTGTTTTCCAAATAATAAACCCTGGGTCACCAATGACCTGAATGCCCTGCTGAATGAGAAGAAGAGGGCCTTCAAGGAGGGGGACAGGGAATTTTTTTAACAGGTTCGATACTGGCCCTGTTCACCTCCCCTCCAGCTCCCCAGGCCACACACCCTCACGGCTGTCCCACCCCCACTTTGCTCACTACACCTCTGTTGAGACAATCAGCGACCCCCTCCCCAACTCCGCCCCTGCTCCCTCTGAGCAGAAACACCTTCAGCTCAACAGCTCATCAGCAAAACAAAGGAGATGGTGGTGGACTTCAGGAGAACCCAGGCCCAACTGACTGCAGTCCCTATACAGGGGATGGATGTGGAAATGGTTGGGTCATCCAAGTTCCTGGGAGTCCATATGGACAACAGGCTGGAATGAGCTCCAACTGCTCTTAAATGCTAGTAAAACTAAATGCATGCTTTTCAAACGAACGCTGCCCGCACCCGCCCACCGGACTATCATCACTACTCTCGACAGGTATGACTTAATACGTGGACACCTACAAATACCTAGGTGTCTGGGTGACTCCTTCTGGACTCACATTAAACATCTCCAATACAAAATTAAATCTAGAATCGGCTTCCTATTTCGCAACAAAGCCTCCTTCACTCATGCTGCCCAACATGCCCTCGTAAAAATGACTATCCTACTGATCCTCGACTTCGGCGATGTCATTTACAAAATAGCCTCCAACACTCTACTCAGCAAATTGGATGTAGTCTATCACAGTGCCATACGTTTTGTTACCAAAACACCATATACTACCCACCACTGCGACCTGTATGCTCTCGTTGGCTGGCCCTCACTACTCGTCACCAAACCCACTGGCTCCAGGTCATCTATAAGTCTTTATTAGGTAAATCCCCGCCTTATCTCAGCTCGCTGGTCACCATAGCAACACCCACCCGTAGCATGCGCTCCAGCAGGTATATTTCACTGGTCATCCCCAAAGCCTACACCTCCTTTGGCCACCATTCCTTCCAGTTCTCTGCTGCCAATGACTGGAACACCAAAGCCCCATGCTGACTGTCATTCTCTGTTCTTTCCCTTCCCAGTTCAGTTTCACCACCATCTTTGTGGCTGTGTTCCCCTGGCTGTCCTGCTGGCCCTCATCAACAACTACATAGAGATACGCCTCAACGCCATCAAGATGGTCAGTCTGGCATGCAGGATAGTGCCCAAGAAAACCAACAATATTGTTGAGAAATATCAAATCAAATCTAATTTAATTGGTCACATACACATATTTAGCAGATATTATTGCTTGATTTTTATAATTTTTATATAATAGTAGTTGGGCCAGTAACCGAAAGGTCGCTAGTTTGAATCCCCATGACAACAAGGTGAAAAATCTGTAGATATCCCCTTGAGCAAGGCACTTAACCCACAGTTGATAATGGCTGACCCTGGCTGTGACCCCACTCTCTACATATGTGAAAGAGGACAAATATAAGATATAATTTATATTTAGGAGACATTCATATTAGTTTAAAAAAAGTGAAATACTTTTTTTATTTACTACCAATGACCCACATTACAACCTACCTACATAACTTGTTATTGTAGGTACATGGGTCGATGGGGGCAGAGTCGTGTATTGCAGTGTGAAGCTTACAGTTGGACTTTAAACTCGCTCATCTGACTCTTGTTAAAAACCCTGTTTAGTTTTAGCACGTTGCGACCAGTTTAATTGAACAGGTGAGACGTCACGTGATCACCCATACATAGAAGTCATTCTAGCAGCTGAACCGAAAGTCTTGGAGTTATTATTTTATTTAATTATAATTCGAATATTTTATCCACTGGGGACGGATGATATTATATAATCCTAGGGCCTAGCGCTTGCCTTGGAATAAGAAGGAAAGGGAACGATGACTTCGAACCAGTTGGCTTTCATTCGGGCATGTACTTTATGGAACAGGATGTTGGTGTGTGCTGGAGGTAAGATTATATTCTGTCATTTCATCTATTGATAAAGTTGTTTACTCGATTAAACGGAAAACCGATTAAATTGTGTATTATTTGATTGATCAGAAAATGTGACTTTTTGGGACACAAATTTATAAACCTTAACGCATGCTATCGTGCGTAAAGCGCATTTTTTGGAGAGGCGTTTTTGTGCAGAAGAAGTTTCTAGCAAATTCTATTAGTATAGACATCATGTAGCTTGGAATTCTTTGCACGGGTTGTTTATCATCAATAGGAAACAAAAGTGAGGCTACTTTCATCATAATATCGAACAAACAGCCTATCTCACTTTGAGGATACATTACTCATTAAAATAAACATAATTTGAATATAAGATACAGTTGCCAATCAGTTGGAGAAGAGACAACCAATCAATGAGAATCACATCTGTCTGCTCTCAATACTGCTACCTATCAATGTCATTAAGTCATGAGTTCTCTAGTCCAGTCGGTCAATACGACAATCTGCATTCAGTACCTGGATATCCGGATATACAGCTCGGTGCTACATGTTAATAATGAATCATATACAGAATGTTAATAATGAATCATATACATCATATTAAAAGAGAGCGGGTGTTTGTGTGTAGAATGGGGGGTGATCTGCTCTGAGGTACCGGAACGCAGGAAAACAACAGCGCTTTTATATTAAATCATTGCATGCATTATCCTCACTTGGCGTAGAGTAGAGGGGTTTACAGAAGTTGCACACGCATTTAATGCAATTCTACATCATATTAGATTACTGTAAAACTTAGCAGAATATTTTGTAATAACTCTCAAAGGTGTGTGGAGACACATATTGTACAATATGAGAAGGAAATTCTAGTCCTAAAAAAGCTTTCCAGATTCACTGACTCACCCAATGATGCGCAGCTCACTCACCGGCGATGCACTCGTGCCAAAAGCCTATCTCCCTCTTGTTTTACTTTGCTCAGAATACCTATTTTTAAGATACCTATTTGAAGATGATAACATATTTGTTAGCCTACAGACATTCATATTTTTTTAATCAGGATCCATTTGCTTTCCAACCTGGGTTTTCCCGCGATTGTATTTGAAATATTTCCAAGGGCCTGTTTTGGCTGCATGCTTTTGACTGACATATTTGCCACCGTTCCCGACCTTAGGCCTTATGACTGGACTACAAACAATCCACACCTAGGCTATAAAAAAGCTATTGATCCTATGTGGCTATAAGTCATAGGCCTACTACTCATGGTGTAGTATTCAGAATTGTTTCATTACTTTATCAACAGATAGCATCATCCAAAGTTATAGAATTACTGCTATCATCTACCTTCTGCAGAGGGCCTACTCTCACCTGGACAACGCAGGTTGCACTGTGAGGGTTATGTTTTTTGACTTCTCCAGTGCCTTCAACACCATTCAGCCCCTGCTACTGGGTGAGAAGATGAAGAGGATGAAAGTGGAAGCACCCTTAGTCTCCTGGGTCACGGACTACCTGACCGGTAGGCCACAATTTGTGCGGCTACAGAGCTGTGTGTCAGAACGGGCAGTGAGCAATACAGGGGCCCCCCAGGGAACGGTCCTGTCCCCCTTCCTGTTCACCCTCTACACCTCAGACTTCAGATATAACTCTGAAACATGCCACCTACAGAAGTTCTCGGATGACTCTGCTATTGTAGGGTGCATCAGGGGTGGGCAGGAGGAGGAGTACAGGAGCACAATCAATGACTTTGTTGTGATGTGAGCAGAACTACCTTCAGCTCAACATCAGCAAAACAAAGGAGATGGTGGTGGACTTCAGGAGAACCAAGGCCCAACTGACTGCAGTCCCTATACAGGGGATGGATGTGGAAATGGTTGGGTCCAACAAGTTCCTGGGAGTCCATATGGACAACAGGCTGGAATGGGCTGGTAACACCGAGGCCCTGTACAAAAAGGGCCAGAGCCGACCCTACTTTCTGAGGAGGCTCAGGTCCTTCAACGTGTGCAGTAAACTACTGCATACTTTCTACCAGTCTGTGGTGGCCAGTGCCATCTTTTTTGCAGTGGTGTGCTGGGGCGCCAACATAAAATCCGGTGATGCTTCTCAGGTAAGCTGATCAGGAAGGCTAGCTCTGTTCTTGGGATTAGTCTTGACACTCTAGACGAGCTGGCGGAGAGACGGATCCTGGCCAAACTGCTGGCAATCATGGACAACGTCACCCACCCTCTGCAGGCCATCGTTATGACGCAGAGGAGCACCTTCAGTCACAGACTGATAACACCACGGTGTGCCAGAGAGCGCTACAGGAGGTCCTTCCTGCCGGCGGCTATTAGACTATTTAATGCCTCACCAGGGTGCCGTGCCATCGGCAACATAGACCTGGAACTGTTGGGGTGTTAGGACCTACAGTGGGGAGAACAAGTATTTGATACACTGCCGATTTTGCAGGTTTTCCCACTTACAAAGCATGTAGAAGTCTGTAATTTTTATCATAGGTACTCTTCAACTGTGAGTGACGGAATCTAAATAAAAAATTCAGAAAATCACATTGTATGATTTTTAAATAATTAATTTGCATTTTATTGCATGACATAAGGATTTGATACATCAGAAAAGCAGAACTTAATATTTGGTACAGAAACCTTTGTTTGCAATTACAGAGATCATACGTTTCCTGTAGTTCTTGACCAGGTTTGCACACACTGCAGCAGGGATTTTGGCCTCCATTCAGATCCTTCAGGTTTCGGGGCTGTCGCTGGGCAATACAGACTTTCAGCTCCCTCCAAATATTTTCTATTGGGTTCAGGTCTGGAGACTGGCTAGGCCACTCCAGGACCTTGAGATGCTTCTTACGGAGCCACTCCTTAGTTGCCCTGGCTGTGTGTTTCGGGTCATTGTCATGCTGGAAGACCCAGCCACGACCCATCTTCAATGCTCTTACTGAGGGAAGGAGGTTGTTGGCCAAGATCTCGCGATACATGGCCCCATCCATCCTCCCCTCAATACGGTGCAGTCGTCCTGTCCCCTTTGCAGAAAAGCATCCCCAAAGAATGATGTTTCCACCTCCATGCTTCACGGTTGGGATGGTGTTCTTGGGGTTGTACTCATCCTTCTTTTTCCTCCAAACACGGCGAGTGGAGTTTAGACCAAAAAGCTCTATTTTTGTCTCATCAGACCACATGATCTTCTCCCATTCCTCCTCTGGATCATCCAGATGGTCATTGGCAAACTTCAGACGGGCCTGGACATGCACTGGCTTGAGCAGGGGGACCTTGCGTGCGCTGCAGGATTTTAATCCATGACGGCGTAGTGTGTTACTAATGGTTTTCTTTGAGACTGTGGTCCCAGCTCTCTTCAGGTCATTGACCAGGTCCTGCCGTGTAGTTCTGGGATGATCCCTCACCTTCCTCATGATCATTGATGCCCCAGGTGAGATCTTGCATGGTGCCCCAGACCGAGGGAGATTGACCGTCATCTTGAACTTCTTCCATTTTCTAATAATTGCGCCAACAGTTGTTGCCTTCTCACCAAGCTGCTTGCCTATTGTCCTGTAGCCCATCCCAGCCTTGTGCAGGTCTACAATTATATCACTAATGTCCTTACACAGCTCTCTGGTCTTGGCCATTGTGGAGAGGTTGGAGTCTGTTTGATTGAGTGTGTGGACAGGTGTCTTTTATACAGGTAACGAGTTCAAACAGGTGCAGTTAATACAGGTAATGAGTGGAGAACAGGAGGGCTTCTTAAAGAAAAACTAACAGGTCTGTAAGAGCCGGAATTCTTACTGCTTGGTAGGTGATCAAATACTTATGTCATGCAATAAAATGCAAATTAATTATTAAAAAATCATACAATGTGATTTTCTGGATTTTTGTTTTAGATTCCGTCTCTCACAGTTGAAGTGTACCTATGATAAACATTACAGACCTCTACATGCTTTGTAAGTAGGAAAACCTGCAAAATCGGCAGTGTATCAAATACTTGTTCTCCCACTGTAGTTTAACAATTATGCATCCATCTGTGCGTAACTCTGGTCTGTAATCACTCATTCACTCAGGACCTATTTATTCATTCAGGTCTGTATATACATACTCCTGTACAGTTGTTATATCATATCACGTGCAATATTGTAAGTAATTCTTTGACTGAACTTACGTAGTCATTCACTCAGGAATGCATATTAGTATCCTGTCAGTTGCACCTTTTCTCATTGCTTTTAGTATATTGAATGTGCAATACGTGCAGTTGTCTGTAATTAAACCCTGCGCACCAAGGACTGTATTTTAAGGGAATTACTATTATTACCCCAAATTATATCATACACACATTTAGCTATTTAAATATCTCTTCCTGTCATTTACCTGTACAGTTAATTTAACCATGCAAATATTCACTTACCTGTTCATTTAACCAGACTGTATATTAAGTAAACTATTATTACCCTCACTTATATCATACGCACTTTTAGCTATTTAAGTATTTCTCTGGCATCGACCTGTATAGTATAGTTAACCATGCAAATACTCCTTATTTATCTATATCAACTTGCAATATTTTCTTTCTTTTTTTTCTTTTTTCTAACACTCTGTAACAATGTATAGTGTACATATTCAGACATCCACCCAACCTATGCAATGTCTTTTTATAGCTTTTTTGCACTCCAGACTTCTTGCACATTCCCTGTGTTTTTTCGTTGCTGCTTTATGAAGAAATGTCCCCTTGTGTATCAATAAAGTGTCTGTCTGTCCGTCTGTCCGTCTGTCCGCCCGCCCGCCCGCTGGGCATGAAGAGCGTCTTACCTATTAAAGAAAATTGAAATGATAAATAGGTAAGACATGCTTCATGCCCAGCGTTTCATGCCCAGCCCTTCATGCCCAGCGCTATCCTCACCAGCAACATTTCAGTCGCATGTTGCACCCTACACTACACTTGTCTGTCCAATGCCCGTTCCATAGCAAGCTGCTCTATCCATTGGTAAAGTAATTTAATGTCGAGCTAAACCTTGATTTCAGAGGTTTAAAAATAACAGATAGGAACGATATAAACCGAGTTCAAACCGGTTCAGAACTTTATTTTGCTGGTCAGAACAGTGTAACGGAACAAAAAAAACTAACGGTTCTGTTCAGAACAAAAATGATTGGAAAATAATTTTGGCTAACTAGACTGTATACTGTCTCCCCAGCCACCGTCGTCAGTGTTCTGGAAGGAGTTGGCCCTGGCCATGCCTCGTAGGGTTGTGTTCCACAGTGACGCGGCAGGGGACCCCCAGACCCTCAACCCAGACTACCTGGACTGTCACCCTGACCTGGACCCCGCAGGAGACCTGGGTAAGACCATGTGACTGGTGGCAACAGGGTTGGGTGTTATTGGTGCTGGATTACAATGCTAATTCCATTTCAGATTCAATACATTTTAATGGAATTGACCCCGAACCTGGTTGGCCTTGTAATCCACCAGGACCAATACCATTTTGGCTTATGTAGCGTAACCGTATCCACGCACCAGTGGGGGCTGGTGAGGGGAGGACGGCTCATAAAATGGCTGGAACGGAGTGAATGGAAT
>CM042413.1:43164771-43212271 GCA_023634145.1 Thymallus thymallus
TACTGCAGACTGGTAGAAAGTATGCAGTAGTTTACTGCACACGTTGAAGGACCTGAGCCTCCTCAGAAAGTACAGGGCCCCGGTGTTACCAGCCCATTCCAGCCTGTTGTCCATATGGACTCCCAGGAACTTGTATGACCCAACCATTTCCACATCCCCTGTATAGGGACTCAGTTGGGCCTTGGTTCTCCTGAAGTCCACCACCATCTCCTTTGTTTTGCGGATGTTGAGCTGAAGGTAGTTCTGCTCAAACCACAACACAAAGTCATTGATTGTGCTCCTGTACAAGGGTTAGTCCAATAGTTTGGGACAGGTTTAAGGGTTAGTCCAGTAGATTGGGCCAGATATGAGAGTAAGTATATTAGTTTGGGAAAGATATAAGGGTTAGTCCAGTAGGTTAAGACAGATTTTAGGGTTAGTCCAATAGGTTTGGCCAGATACAAAGGTTAGTCTAGTAGGTTGGACCAGATATAAGGGTTAGTCCAGTAGGTTAGGCCAGATATAAGGGTTAGTCCAGTAGGTTGGGCCAGATATAAGGGTTAGCCCAGTAGGTTGGGCCTAAAATAACGGCTAGTTTAGTAGGTTGGGTCATATATTAGGATTAGTCCAGTAGGTTGAGCCAGATATAAGGGTTAGTCCAGTAGGTTGTACCTGGAATAAGGGTTAGTCCATTAGGTTTGTTCAGATATAAGGCTTAGTCCAATAGGTTTGGCCAGATATAAGGGTTAGTCCAGTAGGTTGTGCCTGATATAAGGGTTAGCCCAGTAGGTTGGGCCTGACATAAGGGTTAGTCCTGTGGGTTAGACCATATATTAGGGTTTATCCAGTAGGTTGGGTTAGATATAAGGCTTAGTCTAGTAGGTTGAGCCAGATGTAAGGGTTAATCCAGTAGGTTCGGATAGATATAAGGGTTAGTCAAGTAGTTTAGGACAGCTTTCAGGGTTAGTCCAGAAGATTAGGCCAGATATAAGGGTTAGTTTATTAGGTTGGGCCAGGTCCAGTAGGTTTGGCTAGATATAAGGCTTAGTCCAGTAGTTTGGGCCAGATATAAGATTTAGTCCAGACGTTGGGATAGATGTATGGCTTATTCCAGTAGGTTGGGACAGATATTAGAGGTAGTATATTAGGTTGGGCCAGATATAAGGGTTAGTCCAGTAGGTTGGGCCTAACATAAGGGTTAGTCGTGTAGGTTGGAACATATATTAGGTTTAGTCCACTAGGTTGGGCCAGATATAAGTCTTAGTCCAGTAGGTTGGGCCAGATATAATGATTATTCCAGTATGTTTGCCTGATATAAGGGTTAGTTCAGTAGATTGGGCCAGATATAAGGGTTAGTTTAGTAGGGTGGGCCATATATTAGGGTTAATCCAGTAGGTTGGGGTAGATATAAGGCTTAGTCCAGCAAGTTGGTTCAGATATAAGGGTTATTCCAGTAGGTTGGGCCTGATATTTGGGTTAGTCCCGTAGGTTGGACCAGATATAAGGGTTAGTCCAGTAGGTCGGGATAGATTTAAGGGTTTTCCCAGTAGATTGGACCAGATATAAGGGTTAGTCCAGTAGGTTGGGATAGATTTAAGGGTTTTCCCAGTAGATTGGGTCAGATATAAGGGTTAGCCCAGTAGGTCGGGATTGATTTAAGGGTTTTCCCAGTAGATTGGGTCAGATATAAGGGTTAGCCCAGTAGGTCGGGATAGATTTAAGGGTTTTCCCAGTAGATTGGGTCAGATATAAGGGTTAGCCCAGTAGGTCGGGATAGATTTAAGGGTTTTCCCAGTAGATTGGGTCAGATATAAGGGTTAGCCCAGTAGGTCGGGATAGATTTAAGGGTTTTCCCAGTAGATTGGGTCAGATATAAGGGTTAGCCCAGTAGGTCGGGATAGATTTAAGGGTTTTCCCAGTAGATTGGGTCAGATATAAGGGTTAGCCCAGTAGGTCGGGATAGATTTAAGGGTTTTCCCAGTAGATTGGGCTAGATAAAAGGATTAGTCCAGTAGGTTGGTCCTGATATAAGGGCAAGTCCAGTAGGTTGGGCCAGATATAAGGCTTAGTCCAGTAGGTTGGGCCTGACATAAGGGTTAGTCCAGTAGGTTGGTCTATATATTAGGGTTAGTCCATAGGTTGGACCAGATGTAAGGGTTAGTCCAGTAGGTTGGGCCTGACATAACAGTTAGTCCAGTAGGTTCTTCCTGATATATGGTTTAGTCCAGTAGGTTGGGCCTGATTTAAGAGTTAGTCCAGTAGGTTGGGACATATATAAGGGTTAGTCCAGTAGGTTGGGACAGATATAAGGGCAGGTCCAGTAGGTTGGGCCAGATATAAGGGCAAGTCCAGTAGGTTGGGCCAGATATAAGGCTTAGTCCAGTAGGTTGGGCCTGATTTCAGGGTTAGTCCAATAGGTTGGGTTAGATATTATGGTTAGTCGTGTAGGTTGGGCCAGATATAAGGGTTAGTCCAGTAGGTTGGGTCAGATATTATGGTTAGTCGTGTAGGTTGGGCCAGATATAAGGGTTAGTCCAGTAGGTTGGGCCATATATTAGGGTCAGTCCAGTAGGTTGGGTGATATATTAGGGTCAGTCCAGTAGGTTGGGCCATATATTAGGGTCAGTCCAGTAGGTTGGGCCATATATTAGGGTCAGTCCAGTAGGTTGGGCCATATATTAGGGTCAGTCCAGTAGGTTGGGCGATATATTAGGGTTAGTCCAGTAGGTTGGGCGATATATTAGGGTTAGTCCAGTAGGTTGGGCGATATATTAGGGTTAGTCCAGTAGTTTGGGACAGATATAAAGGTTAGTCCAGTAGGATGGGCCAGATATTAGGGTTAATCCAATAGTTTTGGGCCAGATTTAATGGTTAGTCGTGTAGGTTGGGCCAGATATTAGGGTTGGGCTATTAGGTTGGGACAGATTTTAGGGTTAGTTGTCAGGCTCTGGCCATAGAGAAGCCTGTTCTCATCTATTTAGCCATGGTCAGAGCCTGACAGATCTAGGTTATCTAGTTCTATGTTCATTGTCTTCCATGTCAGTTAACGTGAGTAGTGTTTGTCAGTACCTGTGCTTGTGTTGTTTGTTAGTTTAATATCATTCTTTATTAAATGTATATGACGAACAACTACTGCGCTGCACCTTGCTCTGCTTACGAACCCCGCCGTGACAGAATGAACCACCACGAGACCAAGCATGGGGGACTGAGTCGAGTGAGGAGGCATACCTGGCTGGAGTATACAGGAGTATTGTGGAGCTGTGTAGGCAGAATTGGGAAGAGTGTGAGAGCGAGAAGACGGAGCTGGCGTTAAAGGTGCATCCCCAGTCTGGGTCGTTTGGTGCCAGCCTTCCACGCCGAGTCTCCAGTGCGCCTCTCCAGTCCGGTACGTCCCGTGCCGGCTCCCCGCACTCGCCCTGAAGTGCGTGTCATATATGGGGATGCCCCGCTCCTTGGCCGGAGAAGTTCGCCAAACCGGTGCCCACTCCAGGACCGGTCGTCTGCCCCGCTCCATGGCCGGAGAAGTTCGCCACACCGGTGCCCACTCCAGGACCGGTCATCTGCCACGCTCCATGGCCGGAGCCTTTCGCCACACCGAAAGGATCCATTTGCTATATAAATGTATATTCAACATGTCTCAGAAGACAGTGTAGTCTACTGTGGAAAGTTTCGGTAAAGCTGAATCATAATTCCAGGACATTAATTAATTTATTTTTTACCGTTATTTAACTAGGCAGGTGTCGGTAGTTCAGTTTTTATTTAACTAGGCAGGTGTCGGTAGTTCAGTTTTTATTTAACTAGGCAGGTGTCGGTAGTTCAGTTTTTATTTAACTAGGCAGGTGTCGGTAGTTCAGTTTTTATTTAACTAGGCAGGTGTCGGTAGTTCAGTTTTTATTTAACTAGGCAGGTGTCGGTAGTTCAGTTTTTATTTAACTAGGCAGGTGTCGGTAGTTCAGTTTTTATTTAACTAGGCAGGTGTCGGTAGTTCAGTTTTTATTTAACTAGGCAGGTGTCAGTAGTTCAGTTTTTTCCACACATCCATAAAAACGTTAATTCAGTTCTAATTTTAACTCTCAGATACTCTGGTTTATAAGTCATTATAACTCTCAGTGACCAGGCAACACAAAAACAAATACAAAAACACAATGAACTACATCAATAATTCAACCATTCAGTAAAAGCACCATTGATGGTATAACATAGAATGGTTTCATTCCTTAGAGCTAGCCATCCCTTACAGTAGCTGCTATCTGCAGTAGCAGTCAGCCATGGCTGGGGGCTGTAACAGCTGCACTGGTGCCAAGTCAGTGTTAGAGCTAGAAAATAGTAGCCTGGTCCCAGATCAGTTGTGTGCTGCCTTGTGACAATGGCTATACTGTACAGCACAAACAGATCTGGGACACAGAAGTCTTTGGGATTGATGCCAAACCCTCTCTGGGTGGGGCAGGAGAAATGTTAAGAGTCATAGCATTATTGGTTACAGCAGTTTGATTTGTTGAGAAAAAAGTCCCTGATTCCACCATAAAGTCCATAAAACATTCAACATAAAACATTCAAACATACCGCATTGAATACATACAGCATTAAAACAGGGGAAAGGTGTCCCGATACAGGCTCCATCTAACTCTGTAGTGTAGTCCATCTAACTCTGTAGTGTAGTCCATCTAACTCTGTAGTGTAGTCCATCTAACTCTGTAGTGTAGTCCATCTAACTCTGTAGTGTAGTCCATCTAACTCTGTAGTGTAGTCCATCTAACTCTGTAGTGTAGTCCATCTAACTCTGTAGTGTAGTCCATCTAACTCTGTAGTGTAGTCCATCTAACTCTGTAGTGTAGTCCATCTAACTCTGTAGTGTAGTCCATCTAACTATGTAGTGTAGTCCATCTAACTATGTAGTGTAGTCCATCTAACTCTGTAGTGTAGTCCATCTAACTCTGTAGTGTAGTCCATCTAACTCTGTAGTGTAGTCCATCTAACTATGTAGTGTAGTCCATCTAACTCTGTAGTGTAGTCCATCTAACTATGTAGTGTAGTTCATCTAACTCTGTAGTGTAGTCCATCTAACTATGTAGTGTAGTCCATCTAACTCTGTAGTGTAGTCCATCTAACTATGTAGTGTAGTTCATCTAACTCTGTAGTGTAGTCCATCTAACTCTGTAGTGTAGTCCATCTAACTATGTAGTGTAGTTCATCTAACTATGTAGTGTAGTCCATCTAACTATGTAGTGTAGTCCATCTAACTCTGTAGTGTAGTCCATCTAACTATGTAGTGTAGTTCATCTAACTATGTAGTGTAGTCCATCTAACTATGTAGTGTAGTTCATCTAACTATGTAGTGTAGTCCATCTAACTATGTAGTGTAGTTCATCTAACTCTGTAGTGTAGTCCATCTAACTATGTAGTGTAGTTCATCTAACTATGTAGTGTAGTCCATCTAACTATGTAGTGTAGTCCATCTAACTCTGTAGTGTAGTCCATCTAACTATGTAGTGTAGTCCATCTAACTCTGTAGTGTAGTCCATCTAACTCTGTAGTGTAGTCCATCTAACTCTGTAGTGTAGTCCATCTAACTCTGTAGTGTAGTCCATCTAACTATGTAGTGTAGTCCATCTAACTATGTAGTGTAGTCCATCTAACTCTGTAGTGTAGTCCATCTAACTCTGTAGTGTAGTCCATCTAACTCTGTAGTGTAGTCCATCTAACTATGTAGTGTAGTCCATCTAACTCTGTAGTGTAGTCCATCTAACTCTGTAGTGTAGTCCATCTAACTATGTAGTGTAGTCCATCTAACTCTGTAGTGTAGTCCATCTAACTATGTAGTGTAGTCCATCTAACTCTGTAGTGTAGTCCATCTAACTCTGTAGTGTAGTCCATCTAACTCTGTAGTGTAGTCCATCTAACTCTGTAGTGTAGTCCATCTAACTCTGTAGTGTAGTCCATCTAACTCTGTAGTGTAGTCCATCTAACTCTGTAGTGTAGTCCATCTAACTCTGTAGTGTAGTCCATCTAACTATGTAGTGTAGTCCATCTAACTCTGTAGTGTAGTCCATCTAACTCTGTAGTGTAGTCCATCTAACTCTGTAGTGTAGTCCATCTAACTCTGTAGTGTAGTCCATCTAACTCTGTAGTGTAGTCCATCTAACTCTGTAGTGTAGTCCATCTAACTCTGTAGTGTAGTCCATCTAACTCTGTAGTGTAGTCCATCTAACTATGTAGTGTAGTCCATCTAACTCTGTAGTGTAGTCCATCTAACTATGTAGTGTAGTCCATCTAACTCTGTAGTGTAGTCCATCTAACTCTGTAGTGTAGTCCATCTAACTCTGTAGTGTAGTCCATCTAACTCTGTAGTGTAGTCCATCTAACTATGTAGTGTAGTCCATCTAACTCTGTAGTGTAGTCCATCTAACTCTGTAGTGTAGTCCATCTAACTCTGTAGTGTAGTCCATCTAACTCCATGTGTCCGTAAGTAAGAGTAACCCAAGGAGCTGTTTCCAGTTGTACAGTCAGTCCTTGATCACTTAAGTGTTCAAATGTGTTTCCAGACTCTTGGCAGAAGGAGAGAGATATTTCTTCTGTTCCTTTTTCAGATTGTCAAGTCTTCAAAGTCTGGTCGTGTGAACCCTTTCTGTAAAACACAAACATAAGAGACATTTTGGCAGGAGAAATATCAAACTATGTATCAAACTGTTAGCCTGCCCACTTGGCTTTTTGTTGTAGGCTTTCAGTTTGACTGTTCTTTCAAGACACAAGACAAAACATAGTTCCCAGTAACTAATACTTAACTGGTATATTTACACAATCAATACACCAGGACAGTACATATTATATACCTGTTACTAATCAATACACCAGGACAGTAGATATTATATACCTGTTACTAATCAATACACCAGGACAGTACATATTATATACCTGTTACTAATCAATACACCAGGACAGTACATATTATATACCTGTTACTAATCAATACAACATGACAGTAGATATTATATACCTGTTACTAATCAATACACCAGGACAGTAGATATTATATACCTGTTACTAATCAATACACCAGGACAGTAGATATTATATACCTGTTACTAATCAATACACCAGGACAGTAGATATTATATACCTGTTACTAATCAATACACCAGGGACAGTAGATATTATATACCTGTTACTAATCAATACACCAGGACATTAGATATTATTTTCCTGTTACTAATCAATACACCAGGACAGTAGATATTATATACCTGTTACTAATTGATACACCAGGGACAGTAGATATTATATACCTGTTACTAATCAATACACCAGGACAGTAGATATTATATACCTGTTACTAATCAATACACCAGGACAGTAGATATTATATACCTGTTACTAATCAATACACCAGGACAGTAGATATTATATACCTGTTACTAATCAATACACCAGGACAGTAGATATTATATACCTGTTACTAATCAATACACCAGGACAGTAGATATTATATACCTGTTACTAATCAATACACCAGGGACAGTACCTATTATATACCTGTTACTAATCAATACACCAGGACAGTAGATATTATATACCTGTTACTAATCAATACACCAGGACAGTAGATATTATATACCTGTTACTAATCAATACACCAGGACAGTAGATATTATATACCTGTTACTAATCAATACACCAGGACAGTAGATATTATATACCTGTTACTAATCAATACACCAGGACAGTAGATATTATATACCTGTTACTAATCAATACACCAGGACAGTAGATATTATATACCTGTTACTAATCAATACACCAGGACAGTAGATATTATATACCTGTTACTAATCAATACACCAGGACAGTAGATATTATATACCTGTTACTAATCAATACACCAGGGACAGTAGATATTATATACCTGTTACTAATCAATACACCAGGACAGTAGATATTATATACCTGTTACTAATCAATACACCAGGGACAGTACCTATTATATACCTGTTACTAATCAATACACCAGGACAGTAGATATTATATACCTGTTACTAATCAATACACCAGGACAGTAGATATTATATACCTGTTACTAATCAATACACCAGGACAGTAGATATTATATACCTGTTACTAATCAATACACCAGGACAGTAGATATTATATACCTGTTACTAATCAATACACCAGGACAGTAGATATTATATACCTGTTACTAATCAATACACCAGGGACAGTAGATATTATATACCTGTTACTAATCAATACACCAGGACAGTAGATATTATATACCTGTTACTAATCAATACACCAGGGACAGTACCTATTATATACCTGTTACTAATCAATACACCAGGACAGTAGATATTATATACCTGTTACTAATCAATACACCAGGACAGTAGATATTATATACCTGTTACTAATCAATACACCAGGACAGTAGATATTATATACCTGTTACTAATCAATACACCAGGACAGTAGATATTATATATCTGTTACTAATCAATACACCAGGACAGTAGATATTATATACCTGTTACTAATCAATACACCAGGACAGTAGATATTATATACCTGTTACTAATCAATACACCAGGACAGTAGATATTATATACCTGTTACTAATCAATACACGAGGGACAGTAGATATTATATACCTGTTACTAATCAGTAGATATTATATACCTGTTACTAATCAGTAGATATTATATACCTGTTACTAATCAGTAGATATTATATACCTGTTACTAATCAGTATATATTATATACCTGTTACTAATCAGTAGATATTATATACCTGTTACTAATCAATACACCAGGGACAGTACATATTATATACCTGTTACTAATCAGTAGATATTATATACCTGTTACTAATCAATACACCAGGGACAGTACATATTATATACCTGTTACTAATCAATAGATATTATATACCTGTTACTAATCAGTAGATATTATATACCTGTTACTAATCAGTAGATATTATATACCTGTTACTAATCAGTATATATTATATACCTGTTACTAATCAGTAGATATTATATACCTGTTACTAATCAATACACCAGGACAGTAGATATTATATACCTGTTACTAATTTATACACCAGGGACAGTAGATATTATATACCTGTTACTAATCAATACACCAGGACAGTAGATATTATATACCTGTTACTAATCAATACACCAGGGACAGTAGATATTATATACCTGTTACTAATCAGTAGATATTATATACCTGTTACTAATCAGTAGATATTATATACCTGTTACTAATCAGTAGATATTATATACCTGTTACTAATCAGTAGATATTATATACCTGTTACTAATCAGTAGATATTATATACCTGTTACTAATCAGTAGATATTATATACCTGCCTGGACAGTAATTCATACCTTGCAGTCTAAAAGGTGTAACAACCTACAAGGGACATTCTAACAGAACTCATCTCAGCAAGATTCTCACAGTATGTATTACACAGTATGTATTACACAGTATGTATTACACAGTATGTATTACACATGACAGTTGAACTTGGAAATGTGGACATTGCTTCTTTTACGATAAAACTGTTAAAATAGTTCTACAGGTACTGTAGAGGGAGGTAAATAGTTCTACAGGTACTGTAGAGGGAGGTAAATAGTTCTACAGGTACTGTAGAGGGAGGTAAATAGTTCTACAGGTACTGTAGAGGGAGGTAAATAGTTCTACAGGTACTGTAGAGGGAGGTAAATAGTTATACAGGTACTGTAGAGGGAGGTAAATAGTTATACAGGTACTGTAGAGGGAGGTAAATAGTTCTACAGGTACTGTAGAGGGAGGTAAATAGTTCTACAGGTACTGTAGAGGGAGGTAAATAGTTCTACAGGTACTGTAGAGGGAGGTAAATAGTTCTACAGGTACTGTAGAGGGAGGTAAATAGTTCTACAGGTACTGTAGAGGGAGGTAAATAGTTCTACAGGTACTGTAGAGGGAGGTAAATAGTTCTACAGGTACTGTAGAGGGAGGTAAATATGTCTCCTCTTTACTAGTAGTAGAGAACATGTGTTCTGTCCATAGTGTCTAGTCTCTGATCCTCCTCTCTACCATTCTCCAGTAGTCTCTGATCCTCCTCTCTACCATTCTCCAGTAGTCTCTGATCCTCCTCTCTACCATTCTCCAGTAGTCTCTGATCCTCCTCTCTACCATTCTCCAGTAGTCTCTGATCCTCCTCTCTCCAGTGGTGTTGCTCACCTGTTTGTAGTCCTTGTGCAGCTTCTTGTACTGGAACATGTTGCAGAGGACTGTGGCTGCTGCTTTGGCTGCTTTCTGCTTCCCATCGCTACAAGAGAGACACCATACAGACCTGGTTAACATTTAGCAGAGATACAAGAGAGACACCATAAAGACCTGGTTAACATCTAGCAGGGCTACAAGAGAGACACCATAATGACCTGGTTAACATCTAGCAGGGCTACAAGAGAGACACCATAAAGACCTGGTTAACATCTAGCAGGGCTACAAGAGAGACACCATAAAGACCTGGTTAACATTTAGCAGAGATACAAGAGAGACACCATAAAGACCTGGTTAACATTTAGCAGAGATACAAGAGAGACACCATAAAGACCTGGTTAACATCTAGCAGGGCTACAAGAGAGACACCATAATGACCTGGTTAACATCTAGCAGGGCTACAAGAGAGACACCATAAAGACCTGGTTAACATCTAGCAGGGCTACAAGAGAGACACCATAAAGACCTGGTTAACATCTAGCAGGGCTACAAGAGAGACACCATAATGACCTGGTTAACATCTAGCAGGGCTACAAGAGAGACACCATAAAGACCTGGTTAACATCTAGCAGGGCTACAAGAGAAACACCATAAAGACCTGGTTAACATCTAGCAGGGCTACAAGAGAGACACCATAAAGACCTGGTTAACATCTAGCAGTTGGACTGAGATTCGCTGTAATAAATCTAAAGCAGGGTTTCTGGAGCTGAATTGTTTAAGACAATTCAATAAAAGCCTGTATAATTAAGATCACAAAAGAACTGCCTTGGCTTTTTGTTGTAGGCTTTCAGTTTGACTGTTCTTTCAAGACACAAGACAAAACTTAATTCCCAGTAACAAATACTTAACTGGAATATTATCACAATCAATACACCAGGGACAGTAAATATTGTATACCCACTACCAATCAATACACCAGGTACAGTAAATATTGTATACCCACTACGAATCAATATACCAGGACAGTAGATATTATATACCAAATCAAATCAAGTTGTATTTGTCACATGTGCCGAATACAACTGCTGTAGACCTTACAGTGAAATGCTTACTTACAAGCCCTTAACCAACAATACAACAGGTGTAGACCTTACAGTGAAATGCTTACTTACAAGCCCTTAACCAACAATACAACAGGTGTAGACCTTACAGTGAAATGCTTACTAACAAGTCCTTAACCAACAATACAACAGGTGTAGACCTTACAGTGAAATGCTTACTAACAAGCCCTTAACCAACAATACAACAGGTGTAGACCTTACAGTGAAATGCTTACTAACAAGCCCTTGACCACGAAAAAGATGACTTTAAAAAAAGCCTTTACTATTCCCATTCACACTCCAACCCTGGACATTTCCTGATCAGTCTCAACGTTCCTCTTCCGGTTCAGAAACCCTGCTACTAACATTCCACTGCTACTCATTTTCCATATACCTGCTGTCATGGGACTTCTTGATGGCCACTAGTTTCTGTAGCCCGTCGAAGAAGGTGATGTCCCGGGCTGCGATGGAGCTAGAGGCCACCAGGTTGTTCAACGTTCCACAGATGTTGACCACCACATCGCTGGATGGCTCCTTCTGGTGACCGTCAGCAGGCAGTTCGGTCACCAGGTTGTTCACTACCTTTGTGGCTGGAGAGAGGATTGTTTTATTGGTCGACCTGTGTCGCTGGCCCTTGTTCTAACATGGTTTCGATTACATGGCATTCAAGGACAAATTGTAACTTGGTGGTCCACATGTGTAATGCAAATGTTCATGCAAATATCACATTGCCATAAAATCAATCCCTGATTTCCATGAAAGTCTGATTTCTACCTTGTGTTGATTTAGATCTGCTGTTCTCATGATATCATGTTTTAAAAAGAAAACATATGCCGCAAACCAATTTCCCATCTGTGACTAAGTTACAACTAATTTTGTATTGAAGTGGGTCAAAGGTCAAAGGTACTAATGCATATACATGTATTGTCTACGGTACTGACCCATGGCGTTCTTGTCCTTGGCGTGGCGTGACAGGTTTCTGAGGAAGCCGGTGAGGGATCTCAGCTCCTGGTCGTTATCGGTCCTCAGTTTGTCCAACATGACAGGAAGCATCCTCTCCTGCTCCAGAGCCACATGACTCAGCACCTCCGCCCACTGAGGAAGGATAGGGAGGGATGAATGGAAAGGTACATCCAAGTCAAGAACACTTTAAATTCTGTATTTGGCCTTGTCCATAAACAACCCCTAACCCCTACCATAGCTCAAATCCTCAGATCTCCACAACAGTCTGGGATAGGGCTTGTTTCTCGACAGAGTTATAAACCTGATCAATGTGAGTGATCTGACTTGGAGCTGCTCGCTCTCTGACAGAGAGAGATGTCATTCTACACTCTTTAAAAAAAGGGTTCCAAAAGGGTTCTTTGGCTGTCCCCATAGGAAAACCCTTTTTAGTTCCATTTAGAACTCTCTGTGGAAAGGGTTCTACATGGAACCCAAAGGGGTTTTACCTGGAACCAAAAGCGTTCTTCAAAGGGTTATCCTAAGGGGACAGCCAAAGAACATGTTTAGGTTCCAGATAGCACCTTTTTTTTCTAAGTGCGTAAATCCGTGTTCCCAACCTACTTAAGTTACTGTACATTGTTCTGTCTGAAGTCCCCTTATGTCTATGTTCTGATGAGTCGATGCCACCCTGTGGAAAGGCCAGGTACCCACAGGGGTTCTATAACCCAGGTTGACAACCACTGGTCCAGCTCTGCTGAGTGAGCTATAGAGTTGATTGATGTGAGTTGGAGCTGCAGTTCTCATTGTCAGGTCCAGCCCTCTAACAACCTGACCCTACACTCTTAGAACAAACGGTGCTATCTAGAACCTAAAAGGGTCCTTCGGCTGTCCCCATAGGAGAACCCTTTAGAGAACCCTTTTTGGTTCCAGGTAGTACGCTTTTTGGTTCCAAGTAAAACCATCGTGGGTTCCATGTAGAACCATTTCCACAGAGGGTTCTACATGGAACCCACAATGGTTCTACTTGGAACCAAAAAGGGTTCTTTAAAGGGTTCTCTTATGGCGACAGCCGAAGAACCCTTTTTTTCTAAAAGTGTAGATACCCATCAGTGACCTGTTCACAGAGGGGTCAATGATAGTTTGAGGAGCCAGTTTCTGACCTCCTAGTCTATCTGGTACCATCAGGGGTTGGGTGGGGAGGTGTGATGACCTCCTAGTCTATCTGGTACCATCAGGAGTTGGGTGGGGAGGTGTGATGACCTCCTAGTCTATCTGGTACCATCAGGGGTTGGGTGGGGAGGTGTGATGACCTCCTAGTCTATCTGGTACCATCAGGGGTTGGGTGGGGAGGTGTGATGACCTCCTAGTCTATCTGGTATGAGTGAGGGACAACGCCATTGGCATGGGTAATTCTCAACACACCCTCTTGTCTCCTGCGGTGATGTTCTGCAGAGCCCCAGCTGCAGCCTCGCGGGTGGTGGAGTTGATCTCACAGGCTTGCAGCACGCGGTTATACAGACCCAACACCTGGGGGTGCCACAGCCACTCCAAACCCTTGGGTTCGCGGGCAACCTCTGTGAACGTAGCCATGTCCTGGTTCTTCCTCTGAAAGAGGGAAAAGGGGTCAATGTGATTTAGGCTATGTGATACAGAAGTTACATTTTCACACAGACAGGGTCATTCTGAATACCATTAAGACAATTAATGTTAAACCGCTAAACTAACAGAAGAAGAAGAAGAAGAAGAAGAAGAAGAAGAAGAAGAAGAAGAAGAAGAAGAAGAAGAAGAAGGACAAGAAGACTATAAGAGGTTTGACAGGGTTACCAGATATACAAGAAGTCTATAAGAGGTTTGACAGAGTTACCAGGTATACAAGAAGACTATAAGAGGTTTGACAGAGTTACCAGGTATACAAGAAGACTATAAGAGGTTTGACAGAGTTACCAGGTATACAAGAAGACTATAAGAGGTTTGACAGGGTTACCAGGTATACAAGAAGTCTATAAGAGGTTTGACAGAGTTACCAGGTATACAAGAAGACTATAAGAGGTTTGACAGGGTTACCAGGTATACAAGAAGACTATAAGAGGTTTGACAGGGTTACCAGGTATACAAGAAGACTATAAGAGGTTTGACAGAGTTACCAGGTATACAAGAAGACTATAAGAGGTTTGACAGGGTTACCAGATATACAAGAAGACTATAAGAGGTTTGACAGAGTTACCAGGTATACAAGAAGACTATAAGAGGTTTGACAGAGTTACCAGGTATACAAGAAGACTATAATAGGTTTGACAGGGTTACCAGGTATACAAGAAGACTATAAGAGGTTTGACAGAGTTACCAGGTATACAAGAAGACTATAAGAGGTTTGACAGAGTTACCAGGTATACAAGAAGACTATAATAGGTTTGACAGGGTTACCAGGTATACAAGAAGACTATAAGAGGTTTGACAGAGTTACCAGGTATACAAGAAGACTATAAGAGGTTTGACAGGGTTACCAGGTATACAAGAAGACTATAAGAGGTTTGACAGGGTTACCAGGTATACAAGAAGACTATAAGAGGTTTGACAGTGTGATACATACATCTTTGACTTTCTTGCTCTGAGGGGTAAAGCAACCAATGGCTTCGCTCCTGCTGGTTTCCTGGCCTCTGGTTGGTCCTTCCAGACGTAGCAGGGCTGAGGGCGGGATCTCACTGTACAGTTGGTAGGAGAGGTTCCTCAGGACACACACCGCATTCTCCACTCCCTGCACACAGAAACATCATTAGGTCCAAACTCCCTGCACACAGAAACATCATTAGGTCCAAACTCCCTGCACACAGAAACATCATTAGGTCCAAACTCCCTGCACACAGAAACATCATTAGGTCCAAACTCCCTGCACACAGAAACATCATTAGGTCCAAACTCCCTGCACACAGAAACATCATTAGGTCCAAACTCCCTGCACACAGAAACATCATTAGGTCCAAACTCCCTGCACACAGAAACATCATTAGGTCCAAACTCCCTGCACACAGAAACATCATTAGGTCCAAACTCCCTGCACACAGAAACATCAATGGTAGAACATTGTTTGTTGAGGTGAGTTTCCCCTTTCATTGCAAAGAGCTTTGAGCATCTGGAAAGGCGCAATAAATCCAATCAATAATAAAATGATTATTCTACAATCTTGCTTGGCCTCACCTTTTCCTCCACCTTGCCGTCCTGTAGCGAGGCCTGGATGTATCCGACCAGAGCATCCACCAGACCGTTGGTCTCCCGCATCTGCCGTCTGGTCTTCTCATTCACTGAGCTCAGGTTCCTGGGGAAAGGTTAGGGGCGGGACAGGCAAACATGAATCAGGGATGACATGGCCGTCAAATAACTGACATAAATCAGGGATGACATGGGAGTCAAATAACTGACATAAATACTGCAGTGAACTATATACTGTACTATAGTATATTATACTGTACTATAGTGTATTATACTGTACTATAGTGTATTATACTGTACTATAGTATATTATACTGTACTATAGTGTATTATACTGTACTATACTGTCCTATAGTATATTATACTGTACTATAGTATATTATACTGTACTATACTATAGTGTATTATACTGTCCTATAGTATATTATACTGTACTATACTGTACAATAGTATATTATACTGTACTATAATGTACTATACTGTACTATAGTGTATTATACTGTACTATAGTGTATTATACTGTACTATACTATAGTGTATTATACTGTCCTATAGTATATTATACTGTACTATACTGTACTATAGTATATTATACTGTACTATAGTGTATTATACTGTACTATAGTGTATTATACTGTACTAGTGTATTATACTGTACTATAGTGTATTATACTGTACTGTACTATAGTGTATTGTCCTATAGTGTATTATACTGTCCTATAGTGTATTATACTGTCCTATAGTGTATTATACTGTCCTATAGTATATTATACTGTACTATAGTGTATTATACTGTACTATACTGTACTATAGTGTACTATAGTGTATTATACAGTACTGTACTATAGTGTATTATACTGTACTATAGTGTATTATAATGTACTGTACTATAGTGTATTGTACTGTACTATAGTGTATTATACTGTACTATACTATAGTGTATTATTCTGTCCTATAGTGTATTATACTGTACTATACTATAGTGTATTATACTGTCCTATAGTATATTATACTGTACTATAGTGTATTATACTCTACTATAGTGTATTATACTACTATAATGTCTTATACTGTACTATAGTGTATTATACTGTACTGTACTATAGTGTATTGTACTGTACTATAGTGTATTATACTGTCCTATAGTATATTATACTGTACTATAGTGTATTATACTGTAATATACTGTCCTATAGTATATTATACTGTACTATAGTGTATTATACTGTAATATACTGTACTATAGTGTATTATACTGTCCTATAGTATATTATACTGTACTATAGTGTATTATACTCTACTATAGTGTATTATACTCTACTATAATGTCTTATACTGTACTATAGTGTATTATACTGTAATATACTGTACTATAGTGTATTATACTCTACTATAGTGTATTATACTGTACTGTACTATAGTGTATTATACTGTCAAAAAGTGTATTATACTGTACTATACTGTACTATAGTGTATTATACTGTCCTATACTGTAGTATAGTGTATTATACTGTCCTGTAGTGTATTATACTGTACTATACTGTACTATAGTGTAGTATACTGTACTATAGTGTATTATGTTGTACTATAGTGTACTATAGTGTAGTGTACTGTACCTGAGACATCCGGTGGTGTTATAGAAGATGTCAACCTCGGAGGGGCTCTGCTGGATGACCTCAGAGTCTCCACTGCCTGAGAGTGGGATCAGGATCTTCTCTGTGAGCTCAGCTAGCGTCTCCTTGGCTAGTTTCTCCTTCAGGTTGTCTTTGGATGACAGGTTCCACAGAATACCTGACAGAAAACCCAGCAGAGAGACATGCTCATTAAAGTGGACATAGGGTGGTTCACAAACATGTCATAGAAAGCATGGTTCTCAGAGGGCAAAATGTGTCTAATTGCATCTTCTGGTTGTAAACTGGTCATCTAGTTTACTGGTCAACTGGTATCTGTTTTAATCAGGTAAATGCGTCCTTTGGTGACAACATCAACTAGCAAAAACATGTCTAATGTGTTACCAGTCTATGACTAGTCTCATAGGAACTAACCCAGCAGTCATAACACCCTGCCTTTCTCTATCCACTACAGCAGGAACTAACCCAGCAGTCATAACACCCTGCCTTTCTCTATCCTCTACAGCAGGAACTAACCCAGCAGTCATAACACCCTGCCTTTCTCTATCCTCTACAGCAGGAACTAACCCAGCAGTCATAACATCCTGCCTTTCTCTATCCACTACAGCAGGAACTAACCCAGCAGTCATAACACCCTGCCTTTCTCTATCCTCTACAGCAGGAACTAACCCAGCAGTCATAACACCCTGCCTTTCTCTATCCACTACAGCAGGAACTAACCCAGCAGTCATAACACCCTGCCTTTCTCTATCCTCTACAGCAGGAACTAACCCAGCAGTCATAACACCCTGCCTTTCTCTATCCTCTACAGCAGGAACTAACCCAGCAGTCATAACACCCTGCCTTTCTCTATCCTCTACAGCAGGAACTAACCCAGCAGTCATAACACCCTGCCTTTCTCTATCCTCTACAGCAGGAACTAACCCAGCATTCATAACACCCTGCCTTTCTCTATCCTCTACAGCAGGAACTAACCCAGCAGTCATAACACCCTGCCTTTCTCTACACCAGTTCCCCTTGGCTGTGTACCAACAACGTGCAGAGATCCAGACAGTGATCGTGTTCTAACAGCTAGACTAGAGAGAGTGATATGACTGAGTCATACAGGGTGTGGCAGAGAGACAGAGAAATAACTGTAATCTACAGGTGGAGACAACTCCCTCTTATACACTATGTACTCCTCACTCACACGCATGCACACCCCCTGGCTCAGCCTCCAGTATCTATGCTGCAATAGTCTATGTGCCGGGGGGCCACAGTGTCTCCTGACCTCCCCTGTCTCAGCCTCCAGTATCTATGCTGCAATAGTCTATGTGCCAGGGGGCTAGGGTCAGTTTGTTAAATCTGATGTTATTAACCGGTGTCTTGTGTGAATTTAAGTATGCTCCCTCTAATTCTCTCTCTCTCCCACTCTACCTCCTCTCCCGGAGGACCTGAGCCTTAGGACCATGCCTCAGGACTACCTGTTCTGATGATTCCTAGCTGTCCCCAGTCCACCTGGTCGTGCTGCTGCACCGGTTTCAACTCTTCTGCCTGCGGTTATGGAACCCTGACCTGTTCATCGGACGTGCCACCTTGTCCCAGACCTGCTGTTTTCATCTCTCTCTCTCTCTACCGTACCTGCGCTCTATCGCACCGTACCTGCGCTCTATCGCACCGTACCTGCGCTCTCTACCTGGCTATGAAAAGCCAAGTGACATTCACTCCTGATGTATTTACCTGTTGCAACTTCTACAACCACTATGATTATTATTTGACCCTGCTGGTCATCTATGAATATTTGAACATCTTGGAGAAAGAACTGGCCTTAATGGCCATGAATTGTTATAATCTCCACCCGGCACAGCCAGAAGAGGACTGGCCACCCCTCAGAGCCTGGTTCCTCTCTAGGTTTCTTCCTAGGTTTTGCCTTTCTAGGGAGTTTTTCCAGCCACCGTGCTTCTACATCTCCATTACTTGCTGTTTGGGGTTTTAGGCTGGGTTTCTGTGTAGCACTTTGTGACATCGGCTGATGTAAAAAGGGCTTTATAAATACATTTGATTTGACACACACATGAAAACAGACACCACCTTTTCATGGATGTGTATTATTCAGGTCCCATAAACACAAGGGGTCCTCAGCTCTCCACTCCCTCACCCTGCAACCCAACCATTCGTTATATCACCTAACCCCAGAATCTGTTGTAGAAAGCTAGGTGTTAAGGAGTTTCCAGCTTCAGTTCAACCCTCAGTATGATACCGGTCTAGACAGGTGGATGAAAAGAGTAAGATAGACTGCGGAGAGGCAGAGACCATAACTACAATAACTAGAGCTGAGAAAAGCCCTCAGATCTCAGCAATTCAACTGAACACTCAATATGACCGCCAGTCTACACATCACAGAACGTTGACTCAAATGTGAATGTCATTCTACTCATTCTATTTCTATGGGGTCAACTCTATTGAGAGGCCATGGTGTGAGTGACATACCTGTTATTTCACCTAAAGTTATTTAACCAGGTACGTTACTGAGAGATTCTCTTTTCTAACAACGGCCTGTCATCGTATCTGGCACTTGGTCTGTCAGGAAAGTTTCACTTACTATGACTGTGATGTGGTTGTCTTACCTGGTTACCTTAGAGATGAATGTACTAACTGGAAGTTTATCTGGATACAATACAGTAATACAACATGACTTTCTTGTCCATATGTTACAAGCGAACAATGGCAATGTGTCTTCCGCTCTGTTCTCAACCCCCACCCCCAGACAGCACACATCACTCAGTATGTCTTCCGCTCTGTTCTCAACCCCCACCCCCAGACAGCACACATCACTCAGTATGTCTTCCGCTCTGTTCTCAACCCCCACCCCCAGACAGCACACATCACTCAGTATGTCTTCCGCTCTGTTCTCAACCCCCACCCCCAGACAGCACACATCACTCAGTATGCTGAACAACAAAACATTTCAAATATAGAATGTCATACCTGTGATGTTCATACCTGTAATGTTCATACCTGTAATGTTCATACCTGTAATGTTCTTACGTAGCTCATCATCATTCTCCTTCAGAGCGTTTATGAGTTGTGGGATCCCTCCCTCCTTGATGAGGGACATCTTGTTGTCCATGTTCTCATAGATGAGGTTCCTCATAGCCCCCGTGGCATAGCGAGCCACCTCTTGGTTCTCACTGTTGAACAGCCTCACCAGCTCTGGGATGGCCTTATAATGGCCCACCTAGTGGGGGAAGAGAGAGAGGGACAACTCTGTAAGGTTCAAACTCAAACTAATGGTCCTAATTCACTCCCTACACCTTCCACTTGGCCCCAACGATTCAGGTCTGGAGGGTCTGGAGAGGTGAAGACCAAATGTATTTTATTAAACCTTTATTTAACTAGGCAAGTAGGTTAAGAACAAATTCTTATTTACAATGACTTCCTACCAAAAAAAGGCAAAAGACCTGGGATTAAAAAAAAAAAAAAAATACAATATAAATATAGGACAAAACAACACGACATAAAGAGAGACCTAAAGACAACAACACAGCAAGGCAGCAACACGTGACAACACAGCAAGGCAGCAACACATGACAACACAGCAAGGCAGCAACACATGACAACACAGCAAGGCAGCAACACGTGACAACACAGCAAGGCAGCAACACATGACAACACAGCAAGGCAGCAACACGTGACAACACAGCAAGGCAGCAACACATGACAACACAGCAAGGCAGCAACACGTGACAACACAGCAAGGCAGCAACACGTGACAACACAGCATGGTAGCAACACGTGACAACACAGCAAGGCAGCAACACGTGACAACACAGCATGGTAGCAACGTAACATGACAACATGGTAGCAACACAACATGACAACAACATGGTAGCAACACAACATGGTAGCAACACAAAACGGGGTACAAACATTATTGGTCACAGACAACAGCACAAAGGGCAAGAAGGTAGAGATGACAATACATCACACAAAGCAGCCACAACTGTCAGTAAGAGTGTCCAAGGGAAGGGGTGTAGAATGGCTGAAACTCCTTAGTGAACCCTGTTACCCCTCCAACAAGAGTATACATAAAGTACTATCTGTGATGCTGCTAGTTAACAGAAGACGTTCCTACAACAGGAGTAGGCAACCCTGTTCCTGGGGTACAACTAGGCACCACACCTGACCAACTGAGCTAATTGATCAGTTCAGTTATTACCGAAATTCAACACACCTGGTCTTCCTGCAGCGCTTCAGGACCAGGTGTGCATAACCCTGTCCTACAATATACCTGCCTGTGACAAACAACTACATACCTACTTGAAACAGAATTGTGTCTGTCTGTCACTTCAACAAGACAACATTCTTTTATAATTACTTAGATCACATTAATGTCTGCTGAACTATGACATAAATCAAAGTTGAGTGTTCTATAACAAGCAGCTAGGTTGGTACACCTGGAGCATGTCAATGTGTTGATACACAGTAGTTATTATGCAACTAACAACCACTATTATAGAATGTATGTTCCTAATTCTGCTAAGGAACACTGTACCACACCAACTGGGATGCATATCTGAGGGTTGGTCAGTTCACATAGTAGTCCTTTCCACATCACATTAGACACGGGAAACATCACAAGACGGAACCATCAGAGAGACAGAGGATGCGTCCCAAATGGACAACCTATTCCCTTTGGGTGCTGGTTAAAAGCAGTGCACTGTAAAAGTAATAGGAAGCAGACAGAGATGTGTGACCGCAGAATGCAAACTCTCTTATTACCTCTTTCTTGGCATCGTTGTTGTTGTAACACTCGTGTTGTATATAAGCTGCTCCCTGAACCTGCAGGTCAGCATCCTCCTCTGTCAGGTACCTCACCGCCGTTTGCATGTCCAAGTTATTAATCCTGTCAAATCACAAAGAGATCAGTCAATCATTAAGGCCCAGATTCAATCCCATTACGCTAGTGGACAACGCAGCTTTTAAAGGCAATGTTATATAAGGTAAACGCTGCAGATGTCGGCTCATTTAGAAATGAAATGTCAAACGCGCTGTAACGTGGATCTATCGTGGATCGGAATGAATCCTGTCCTAAATGTATTATAAAGCCCAGTTGTCAACAGCTGTCACGAAGTGCTTTACAGTAACCTAGCCTGGTTAAATAGAGACTCAGATAATGTGCTTTACAGTAACCTAGCCTGGTTAAATAGAGACTCAGATAATGTGCTTTACAGTAACCTAGCCTGGTTAAATAGAGACTCAGATAAAGTGCTTTACAGTAACCTAGCCTGGTTAAATAGAGACTCAGATAAAGTGCTTTACAGTAACCTAGCCTGGTTAAATAGAGACTCAGATAAAGTGCTTTACAGTAACCTAGCCTGGTTAAATAGAGACTCAGATAAAGTGCTTTACAGTAACCTAGCCTGGTTAAATAGAGACTCAGATAATGTGCTTTACAGTAACCTAGCCTGGTTAAATAGAGACTCAGATAAAGTGCTTTACAGTAACCTAGCCTGGTTAAATAGAGACTCAGATAAAGTGCTTTACAGTAACCTAGCCTGGTTAAATAGAGACTCAGATAAAGTGCTTTACAGTAACCTAGCCTGGTTAAATAGAGACTCAGATAAAGTGCTTTACAGTAACCTAGCCTGGTTAAATAGAGACTCAGATAATGTGCTTTACAGTAACCTAGCCTGGTTAAATAGAGACTCAGATAAAGTGCTTTACAGTAACCTAGCCTGGTTAAATAGAGACTCAGATAAAGTGCTTTACAGTAACCTAGCCTGGTTAAATAGAGACTCAGATAAAGTGCTTTACAGTAACCTAGCCTGGTTAAATAGAGACTCAGATAAAGTGCTTTACAGTAACCTAGCCTGGTTAAATAGAGACTCAGATAAAGTGCTTTACAGTAACCTAGCCTGGTTAAATAGAGACTCAGATAAAGTGCTTTACAGTAACCTAGCCTGGTTAAATAGAGACTCAGATAAAGTCCTTTACAGTAACCTAGCCTGGTTAAATAGAGACTCAGATAAAGTGCTTTACAGTAACCTAGCCTGGTTAAATAGAGACTCAGATAAAGTCCTTTACAGTAACCTAGCCTGGTTAAATAGAGACTCAGATAAAGTGCTTTACAGTAACCTAGCCTGGTTAAATAGAGACTCAGATAAAGTGCTTTACAGTAACCTAGCCTGGTTAAATAGAGACTCAGATAAAGTGCTTTACAGTAACCTAGCCTGGTTAAATAGAGACTCAGATAAAGTGCTTTACAGTAACCTAGCCTGGTTAAATAGAGACTCAGATAAAGTGCTTTACAGTAACCTAGCCTGGTTAAATAGAGACTCAGATAAAGTGCTTTACAGTAACCTAGCCTGGTTAAATAGAGACTCAGATAAAGTCCTTTACAGTAACCTAGCCTGGTTAAATAGAGACTCAGATAAAGTGCTTTACAGTAACCTAGCCTGGTTAAATAGAGACTCAGATAAAGTCCTTTACAGTAACCTAGCCTGGTTAAATAGAGACTCAGATAAAGTGCTTTACAGTAACCTAGCCTGGTTAAATAGAGACTCAGATAAAGTGCTTTACAGTAACCTAGCCTGGTTAAATAGAGACTCAGATAAAGTGCTTTACAGTAACCTAGCCTGGTTAAATAGAGACTCAGATAAAGTCCTTTACAGTAACCTAGCCTGGTTAAATAGAGACTCAGATAAAGTGCTTTACAGTAACTTAGCCTGGTTAAATAGAGACTCAGATAAAGAATAACGGATGAATGATGGGGGATTTTGTTAGTGGATTCTATTTCATCACACCAGTTGCTGACAGGTGTTTCAAATCGAGCACACAGCCATGCAATCTCCATAAACAAACATTGGCAGGAGAATGGCCTTACTGAAGAGCTCAGTGTCTTTCACGTGGCACCGTCATAGGATGACACCTTTCCAACAAGTCAGTTTGTCAAATGTCTGCCCTGCTAGATCTGCCCTGGTCAACTGTAAGGGCTGTTATTGTAAAGTGGTAACATCTAAGAGCAACAATGGCTCAGCCGAAAACTGGTAGGCCACACAAGATCACAAAACGGGACCGCCTTTTGGCGGATGCCAGGAGAACGCTACCTGCCCCAATGCAGAGTGCCAACTGTAAAGTTTGGTGGAAGAGGAATAATGGTCTGGGGCTGTTTTTCATGGTTCGGTCTAGACCCCTTAGTTCCAATGAAGGGAAATCTGAATGCTACAGCATACAATGACATTCTAGACGATTCTGTGCTTCCAACTTTGTGGCAACAGTTTGGGGAAAGCCCTTTCCTGTTTCAGCATGCCCCCGTGCACAAAGCGAGGTCCATACAGAAATTGTTTGTCATATTCGGTGTGGAAGAACTTGACTGGCCTGCACAGAGCCCTGACCTCAACCCCATCGAACACCTTTGGGATGAATTGGAACGCCGACTGCGAGCCAGGCCTAATCGCCCAACGTCAGTACCCAAACTTACTAATGCTCTTGTGGCTGAATGGAAGCAACATCTAGTGGAAAGCCTTCCCAAAAGAGTGGAGGCTGTTATAGCAGCAATGGGGGGACCAACTCCATATTAATGCCTGTGATTTTGGAAGGAGATGTTGGATGAACAGGTGTCCACATACTTTTGGTCATATAGTGTATCAAGACAAGACTATTCCTGGAATGAAAAGCATAGGCTACTCAATTGAAAATCACCATTGAATTAGCTTTTTTGTCCTGTGTCCGGGAAACTGTCCCACTGTGTATGACAGGGTTGTGGTCTATTGCATTTAAAGGAAGTACACTGAAATTCCAATTTTCTTCAATGCCTTTTAATGCGGAAAGTTTTGAACTGAATTGACTGGAATTCAAATGGAGTTGACCCCAACCCTGGTGTATGATTAGGCAAACTGAGGTAATACTTGAATCAACATTGCCAGTCTAGCTGACCATCCAGGCCAACATGATTCACAGGTTTCACTCCCATGGTATAATTATTTGCCTGTGTGAATGGTAACTAAGCTAAAGCTAACACACTGTGGTTTTTCCATCTGCTATGCTAACCTCTAGGTGCTAGCTGTTTGTGTGGGAAATGTGAAGCCTGAAACTGCTGTGGTGCCACACCCAAACCAGTCCTGCCACTACGGGAGCAATGCAGGAGCTATTTCAGAATCCATCAATCTTGGGAAAGAGACATCTCCCATCATCACGCACTCCTCCCTCAACAAAACAACCTCTTTGAAACCCCTTAACAAGCTGTTGCAATATAATGTCCAGAACAAATACAGTAGTAGACTTATGTCACAAGTGTCATACCTCTATCTTTGGTATCTACCTACTCTTTGGTATGTGGGACGGAGCAGGTACACTCTGAGGTATTCTATTCTCATTATTAATGGTACTAGGGGCGATACAGTCTAAGACCACTGTGAAATCAGATCATGACTTTATAGTACTGCTTTCTGTCTACAAGCAGAAGCTAAAACAAGAAAACCTGTGATGCGCTCTGTAGAGAAATGGTCGTCTGAATTGGAGGCTATGCTACAGAACTGCTTTGCAATAACTGGAATATGTTTCGCGACACCACCAATAGCATCACTGACGTTGTCCCCACAGTGAAGGTTCGCTGCTTCCCCAATCAAAAGCCCTGGATTAACACGGAGGTTGGCGCTAAACTAAAGGACAGGGCTACAACACAAAGGGCCATCACAGCCAACCCAGAGGCTACGGCACACAGGGCTATCACAGCCAACCCAGAGGCTACGGCACACAGGGCTATCACAGCCAACCCAGAGGCTACGGCACACAGGGCTATCACAGCCAACCCAGAGGCTACGGCACACAGGGCTATCACAGCCAACCCAGAAGCTACGGCACACAGGGCTATCACAGCCAACCCAGAGGCTACGGCACACAGGGCTATCACAGCGAACCCAGAGGCTACGGCACACAGGGCCATCACAGCCAACCCAGAGGCTTCGACACACAGGGCCATCACAGCCAACCCAGAGGCTACGGCACACAGGGCCATCACAGCCAACCCAGAGGCTACGGCACACAGGGCTATCACAGACAACCCAGAGGCTACGGCACACAGGGCTATCACAGACAACCCAGAGGCTACGGCACACAGGGCTATCACAGCCAACCCAGAGGCTACGGCACACAGGGCTATCACAGCCAACCCAGAGGCTACGGCACACAGGGCTATCACAGCCAACCCAGAGGCTACGGCACACAGGGCTATCACAGCCAACCCAGAGGCTACGACACACAGGGCCATCACAGCCAACCCAGAGGCTACGACACACAGGGCCATCACAGCCAACCCAGAGGCTACGGCACACAGGGCCATCACAGCCAACCCAGAGGCTACGGCACACAGGGCTATCACAGCCAACCCAGAGGCTACGGCACACAGGGCTATCACAGCCAACCCAGAGGCTACGGCACACAGGGCTATCACAGCCAACCCAGAGGCTACGGCACACAGGGCTATCACAGCCAACCCAGAGGCTACGGCACACAGGGCTATCACAGCCAACCCAGAAGCTACGGCACACAGGGCTATCACAGCCAACCCAGAGGCTACGGCACACAGGGCTATCACAGCCAACCCAGAGGCTACGGCAAACAGGGCTATCACAGCCAACCCAGAGGCTACGGCACACAGGGCTATCACAGCCAACCCAGAGGCTACGGCACAAACGGCTATCACAGCCAACCCAGAGGCTACGGCACACAGGGCTATCACAGCCAACCCAGAAGCTACGGCACACAGGGCTATCACAGCCAACCCAGAAGCTACGGTACACAGGGCTATCACAGCCAACCCAGAGGCTACGGCACACAGGGCTATCACAGCCAACCCAGAGGCTACGGCACAAACGGCTATCACAGCCAACCCAGAGGCTACGGCACACAGGGCTATCACAGCCAACCCAGAGGCTACGGCACAAAGGGCTATCACAGCCAACCCAGAGGCTACGGCACACAGGGCTTTCACAGCCAACCCAGAGGCTACGGCACACAGGGCTTTCACAGACAACCCAGAGGCTACGACTGAGGACTCGAACAAGTACAGGAAATCCTGCTACGACGTTGGAAAAGCCATCAAACAAGCAAAATATCAATATAGGAATAAGCTGGAATCATATTACACAAGCTCCGACGCCCTGCCGCATGTGTCAGTTCATTACAGATAACAAAGGAAGACCCAGCCGTGATCTGCCCAACGATGCCTCTCTACCAGACGACCCAGCCGTGATCTGCCCAACGATGCCTCTCTACCAGACGACCCAGCCGTGATCTGCCCAACGATGCCTCTCTACCAGACGACCCAGCCGTGATCTGCCCAACGATGCCTCTCTACCAGACGACCCAGCCGTGATCTGCCCAACGATGCCTCTCTACCAGACGACCCAACCGTGATCTGCCCAACGATGCCTCTCTACCAGACGACCCAACCGTGATCTGCCCAACGATGCCTCTCTACCAGACGACCCAGCCTTGATCTGCCCAAAACGATACTGCTCTACCAGACGAACTCAATGGATTTTTGCACGACCATAACAACACGTACCGTGCGTGAGGGCCCCCACCAACCCAGAGGACTGGAGGATCTCGCTCTCTGAGGCCAACGTGAGTAAGGTCTTTAATCTAGTCAACACCCTCAAGACTGCGGGCTGGACGGTATTACAGGGTGAGTAAGGTCTTTAATCAGGTCATGTCTTAGGTTGCCAATGCTGCCAGTCATGTCTTACCCGCTGAGGGTGCCCATACTGCCAGTCATGTCTTACACGCTGAGGTTGCCCATACTGCCAGTCATGTCTTACCCGCTGAGGGTGCCCATACTGCCAGTCATGTCTTACCCGCTGAGGGTGCCCATACTGCCAGTCATGTCTTACCCGCTGAGGGTGCCCATACTGCCAGTCATGTCTTACCCGCTGAGGGTGCCCATACTGCCAGTCATGTCTTACCCGCTGAGGGTGCCCATACTGCCAGTCATGTCTTACCCGCTGAGGTTGCCCATACTGCCAGTCATGTCTTACACGCTGAGGTTGCCAATGCTGCCAGTCATGTCTTACACGCTGAGGTTGCCCATACTGCCAGTCATGTCTTACACGCTGAGGTTGCCAATGCTGCCAGTCATGTCTTACACGCTGAGGTTGCCCATACTGCCAGTCATGTCTTACCCGCTGAGGGTGCCCATACTGCCAGTCATGTCTTACCCGCTGAGGGTGCCCATACTGCCAGTCATGTCTTACCCGCTGAGGGTGCCCATACTGCCAGTCATGTCTTACCCGCTGAGGTTGCCCATACTGCCAGTCATGTCTTACACGCTGAGGTTGCCAATGCTGCCAGTCATGTCTTACACGCTGAGGTTGCCCATACTGCCAGTCATGTCTTACACGCTGAGGTTGCCAATGCTGCCAGTCATGTCTTACCCGCTGAGGTTGCCCATACTGCCAGTCATGTCTTACCCGCTGAGGTTGCCAATGCTGCCAGTCATGTCTTACACGCTGAGGTTGCCCATACTGCCAGTCATGTCTTACCCGCTGAGGGTGCCCATACTGCCAGTCATGTCTTACCCGCTGAGGTTGCCCATACTGCCAGTCATGTCTTACACGCTGAGGTTGCCAATGCTGCCAGTCATGTCTTACCCGCTGAGGTTGCCCATACTGCCAGTCATGTCTTACACGCTGAGGTTGCCAATGCTGCCAGTCATGTCTTACCCGCTGAGGTTGCCCATACTGCCAGTCATGTCTTACCCGCTGAGGTTGCCCATACTGCCAGTCATGTCTTACCCGCTGAGGTTGCCCATGCTGCCAGTCATGTCCATCAGGCCGTCGTAGATATCCACGCCCTTCCCAACACTGTGCATACTCTTGACAGACATGGTCCTGGGCAGAGAGACCTGTCTCTGCTGTTGCATCATCATCAGATTCCCCTGAGACCCTGACGACACCTACAAATAATACATAAGAATAACAATAATAATAATAACAATATAATACAAATACATAATAATAACAATATAATACAAATACATAATAATAACAATATAATACAAATACATAATAATAACAATATAATACAAATACATAATAATAACAATATAATACAATTACACAATAGTAACAATATAATACAAATACATAATAATAACAATATAATACAAATTCATAATAGTAACAATATAATACAAATACATAATAATAACAATATAATACAAATACATAATAGTAACAATATAATACAAATACATAATAATAACAATATAATACAAATACATATAATACAAATACATAATAATAACAATATAATACAAATTCATAATAGTAACAATATAATACAAATAAATAATAATAACAATATAATACAAATTCATAATAGTAACAATATAATACAAATACATAATAATAACAATATAATACAAATACATAAAAGTACAATATAACACAAATACATAATAATAACAATATAGTACAGATACATAATAGTAACAATATAATACAAATACATAATAATAACAATATAATACAAATACATAATAATAACAATATAATACAAATACATAATAGTAACAATATAATACAAATACATAATAGTAACAATATAATACAAATACATAATAATAACAATATAATACAAATACATAATAATAACAATATAATACAAATACATAATAGTAACAATATAATACAAATACATAATAGTAACAATATAATACAAATTCATAATAGTAACAATATAATACAAATACATAATAATAACAATATAATACAAATACATAATAGTAACAATATAACACAAATACATAATAATAACAATATAATACAAATACATAATAGTAACAATATAATACAAATACATAATAATAACAATATAATACAAATACATAATAATAACAATATAATACAAATACATAATAGTAACAATATAATACAAATACATAATAGTAACAATATAATACAAATACATAATAATAACAATATAATACAAATACATAATAATAACAATATAATAAAAATACATAATAGTAACAATATAATACAAATACATAATAGTAACAATATAATACAAATACATAATAATAACAATATAATACAAATAAATAATAATAACAATATAATAGAAATACATAATAATAACAATATAATACAAATACATAATAATAACAATATAATACAAATATATAATAATAACAATAATAATTGAATTTGTATACTGCTTTTCATTGTCTAATAGCTAATAATAATAATACCACATTGTTTCGTTGTATTGTTATACTGTATTACAATGAGCTGTAGTGAGATACTGTATTATAGTGTATTTAATTGTTATGCTGTATTATAATGGGTTGTATTGTTGTGCTGTATTACAGTGGGTTGTATTGTTAAAGTTATTATATCGTTACCCCCACCTGGCCCATCATGAACCCTTCTCCTCCTCCTCCTCCTCCTCCTCCTCCGTAGCTGCTCCCCCCAGGGGGGAGGGTGGAAGCCCCAGACATGACGAAGCCTCCTCCTCCTCCACTGTAGCTGCTCCCTCCAGGGGGGAAGGTGGAAGTCCCAGACATGGGGCCCATGGACATTCGGTTGTTCCTGTTGTTGATCCTGTTGATAGTGCGGTATGCTGGTCCTTTAAAGGAAGACTGCTGCTGGACCGTCATCATCTCCTCTCCCCCCTACCGGATGTTAAAAATACAATCATTACAAAATAAATGTTTTTACTGTGAAGAAGGTGTACTGTGTCACGTTAAAAATGCATTCTACCCTGTCTTTGCTTTGACAATGTCCTTAACATGCTGACTAGACTGGGAACACGTGTGTGGCGCACGGATGTTGATTTTGTCCATCCAGACACGATCAGGACACACATGTTGATTTTGTCCATCCAGACACGATCAGGACACGCATGTTGATTTTGTCCATCCAGACACGATCAGGACACACATGTTGATTTTGTCCATCCAGACACGACCAGGACACGCATGTTGAAATATCAAAATGAACTCTCAACCAACTGTATTAATTTGGGGTCGAAACACATGAAACATTCATGGCCATTCAGCTAGCTTGCTGTTGCTAGGTAATTAGTCCTGGGACTAATTTGAATTTGTTCTTAACTGACTTGCCTAGTAAAATAAAGGTTTAATAAAAATAAAAAAATAAAAAATATATAAACATTGGGTTGTTATTTTACCTGAAATGCACATGGTCCTCTACTCTGATAATTAATCCACTGATAAAAGGGTAAACCTAGTTAGTTTCTAGTCATCTCTCCTCCTTCGGGCTTCTTCTTCTTCTTTGGACTTTATATGGCAGTTGGTAACCAACTTTAAGGTGTATTACCACCACCAACTGGACTGGAGTGTGGACCTCAGTTCATCTTCCAATCACCCACGTGGGAATATGCTCCTAAAAAGGAGATTTGAGAGGCGGGACTTGCATCGCATCCAGTGTAATAAATAGAACCAAGTTCTATTTTAGCGCCTGGCTACGCAGACACTCGTGGACACGCGCAAGCAGTTTGAATGAAATTATTGAATAACATGTACGTGTACATTCATTTTGCAATGCTCGCATGCGCACCGCGAGTCGTGTGGTCAGCATGTAAAGTTAGTTAGGAGTGCATTGTTTGTTCCTAAATACATTTAAATTGTATAAGAAACAGGTTATCAAGTCATTTCACATGCCATGCAAACGGAATGTGTTAATCTTGTGTCAAATTTACGGTAGGGCTCCACCAACCATCATCTCCCCTCCTCCGCTCTGGGCTAGTGTCCCGCTGAGTGAGCGCCTCATGGCTACCATAGGCCCCCCTCTTCCCACTCCTCCTCCTGCCTGGCTCATTTGTGTCCCTGAGCTGTAGGCTCCTCTGTTAACGGTGCTGTAGGCAGACTGCTGTCGGCTGAAGGTGGCATCGCGGTCTGAGACCAGGCTGCCCCCATCGCTGACGTCCGCAGCCACCCAGGATGCCACCGGGGACGGCTGAAACAAGAACCAGAATCAGGAAGTGGAACAAAGGAATTTGTCTTGGTGTGTATACAGAAGTTCATCATCAACATCAACATCAATCCAGATCATCATCAATCCAGATCATCATCAACATCCACATCAATCCAGATCATCATTAATCCAGATCATCATCAACATCCACATCAATCCAGATCATCATTAATCCAGATCATCATCAACATCCACATCAATCCAGATCATCATAAACATCCACATCAATCCAGATCATCATCAATCCAGATCATGATTAATCCAGATCATCATGAATCCAGATCATCATCAATCCAGATCATGATTAATCCAGATCATCATCAATCCAGATCATCATCAATCCAGATCATGATTAATCCAGATCATCATCAATCCAGATCATCATCAATTCAGATCATGATTAATCCAGATCATCATCAATCCAGATCATCATCAATCCAGATCATTATCAACATCCACATCAATTCAGATCATCATCAATCCAGATAGAAAGACATAAACTATACAGATATAGAGAACACCTTTGACGTTCACACAATACACACACAAAGCATAATATATGTATGAATTCATATACCTGTGCAGGAAGGTTTTGGAGCCTCATGGAGCGCAGGGAGGTCTCCGGATCTGGCCCAGGGGCACGGCTAATTGTCCGGACCACGGTGGACATCTGTTGCCCCCTCATGTTGCCTACTCCTCCTCCCTGGTAGACCCCTCCTCCCTGTTGAACAAAACATAAATAAAACAGCACCATGGTATTTACAGTATATTACTGTATTACTGTATACATACTAATTAAAGTAGTTATTACTGTATACTAAATACTGTATATATAGTAAAGTAATTATAATTACTAATTCAAATATATTTCCTATGTGGTATAGATTCAGTACACATAGATGTATACAGTACACAGAATACAATAAATCATTAAAATGCAATCAATCATTAAAATACAATAAATAATGTAAATACAGTAAATCATTCAAATACAATAAATCAATAAAATACAGTGAATCATTAAAATGTTACCTGGTAGCCCCCTCCTCCTTGGTACCCCCCTCCCAGACGCATGTCCTCGTGGTACTTGTACCCTCCACCGCCTCCACCACTTCCTCCACCTCTTCCTCCACCACCTCCTCTTCCTCCACCACCCATGGTGACCCTCTGACTACCACCCAGGTCCACCGCCGAGTGGGAGGAGAAACCGCCTGAGTACTGAGATATCTTGGGTGTCTGGGACAGAGAAGGAGGAAAGGGAGGGGAGGAAGAGGAGGAGGAGTAGGTGGAGGGGAAGAGGAGGAGGAGGAGTAGGTGGAGAGGAAGAGGAGGAGGAGTTGGAGGAAGAAGAAGAAGAAGAAGAAGAAGAAGAAGAAGAAGAAGAAGAAGAAGAAGAAGATGTTTAACCAACCCCAGAGACACCCCCCCCCCAATTGAAAGCACCGGGTCTGCCTTGGAGAAGCACCCCTGGAGCAGTTAGGGGTTAAGTGCCTTGAGGGCACGCTGGTAGGAACAAAGGCTTGTTGAATCATTCTGTAAATGCAATGAGTCACTGTCATAAAAGGGAGTGGTTGACACAAATGAAAGTCTGTGTACCTACACTAATTGTAGAGTCATGGGAAATTGTTGAGTTTAGATTTTTTGACTCTCCTCTGAAGAGTGGCAACATGGGGGCCTCAAAACAACTCTCAAATGACCTGAAAACAAAGATTGTTGAACATTATGGTTTAGGGGAAGGCTACAAAAAGCTATCGCAGAGATGTAAGCTGTCAGTGTCCACTGTGAGGAACATAGTGAGGAAATGGAAGACCACAGGCACAGTTCTTGTTAAGGCCAGAAGTGGCAGGCCAAGTAAAATATCGGAGAGGCAAAGGCAAAGGATGGTGAGAACGGTCAAAAACAGCCCACAGACCACCTCCAAAGACCTATAACATCATCTTGCTGCAGATGGTGTCACTGTGCATCGTTCAACAATTCAGCGCACTTTGCACAAGGAGAAGCTGTACGGGAGAGTGATGCGGAAGAAGCCTTTTCTGCACACACACCACAAACAGAGTTGCTTGAGGTATGCAAACGCACATTTGGACAAGCCAGCTTCATTTTGGAATAAGGTGCTGTGGACTGATGAAACAAAGATTGAGTTATTTGGTCATAACAAGGGGCGTTATGCATGGCGGCAAAAGAACACAGCGTTCCAAGAAAAACACTTGCTACCCACAGTAAAATTTGGTGGGGGTTCCATCATGCTGTGGGGCTGTGTGGCCAGTGCCGGTTCTGGGAATCTTGTTAAAGTTGAGGGTCGCATTGATTCCACTCAATATCAGCAGATTCTTGGGAATAATGTTGAAGAATCAGTCACAAAGTTGAAGTTACGCCGGGGCTGGATATTTCAACAAGACAACGACCCAAAACACTGCTCAAAATCTACCCGGGCATTTATGCAGAGGAACAAGTACAATGTTCTGGAATGGCCATCCCAGTCCCCAGACCTGAATATCATTGAGAATCTGTGGGATGATTTGAAGCGGGCTGTCCATGCTCGGCAACCATCAAACCTAACTGAACTGGAGATGTTTTGTAAGGAGGAATGGTCCAAAATACCTTCATCCAGAACCCAGACACTCATTAGAGGTTATAGGAAGCGTCTAGAGGCTGTTATTTTAGCAAAAGGAGGCTCTACTAAATATTGATGTGATTTTTCTGTTGGGACCCAAATTTATGCACCTGTCTAATTTCGTTTGGATGCATATTGCACATTTTCTGTTAATCCAATAAACCTCATTTCACTACTGAAATATTACTGTGTCCATCAGTTATTTAATAGATCAAAATGAAATTGCTGATCCAAACACCCAATTATTTATAAATGGAAATCATGGAAATTGTCATGGGTGCCCAAACGTTTTCATACGACTGTACGTCTGGTAAAATATTACATTCATTAAATGAATGAATGTATCAATGCAAGTTCATTCAACAATGTCATTGTGCAATGGTCTAATGATATCTGCTCTGCTCACTGTATGAGAGGTGACTGTATTTACAGGGATCTGCTGAATATATTATCTGATATCCAGAAACCACTGGATGTGTAATGGATGCAGTATTTTACTAAGAGTATATGTTCTGGTACGCCGGTATTGTTTGTAATAGCTGGTCCCTAAGACTATCACTCACCATGACAGGTCTGGAGGATGTGTAGACGTAGGACTTGGAGCTGAAACCTGGGTTCAAGGTCTGGTACTTCATTGTTGAAGAACCGCCGTTTTCTAAAGAGATGGAAAATCTGACAATGTCATTAAATCAGCCCACCAAAGCCTGATCCAGTTTAAAGACAACACTAAGGCAGGACCTGAATCAGCCCACCAAAGCCTGATCCAGTTTAAAGACAACACTAAGGAAGGACCTGAATCAGCCCAACAAAACAATGAGGCCTTTTTTACAGCCACCACCACACCCATAACACTGACATGACACTGACATAACTAGTTTAATGATATGGGATATGACACTGACATAACTAGTTTAATGATATGGGATATGACATTGACATAACTAGTTTAATGATATGGGATATGACATTGACATAACTAGTTTAATGATATGGGATATGACATTGACATAACTAGTTTAATGATATGGGATATGACATTGACATAACTAGTTTAATGATATGGGATATGACATTGACATAACTAGTTTAATGATATGGGATATGACATTGACATAACTAGTTTAATGATATGGGATATGACACTGACATAACTAGTTTAATGATATGGGATATGACATTGACATAACTAGTTTAATGATATGGGATATGACATTGACATAACTAGTTTAATGATATGGGATATGACACTGACATAACTAGTTTAATGATATGGGATATGACACTGACATAACTAGTTTAATGATATGGGATATGACATTGACATAACTAGTTTAATGATATGGGATATGACATTGACATAACTAGTTTAATGATATGGGATATGACATTGACATAACTAGTTTAATGATATGGGATATGACATTGACATAACTAGTTTAATGATATGGGATATGACACTGACATAACTAGCTTAATGATATGGGATATGACATTGACATAACTAGTTTAATGATATGGGATATGACACTGACATAACTAGTTTAATGATATGGGATATGACACTGACATAACTAGTTTAATGATATGGGATATGACACTGACATAACTAGTTTAATGATATGGGATATGACACTGACATAACTAGCTTAATGATATGGGATATGACATTGACATAACTAGCTTAATGATATGGGATATGACATTGACATAACTAGATAATGATATGGGATATGACATTGACATAACTAGTTTAATGATATGGGATATGACATTGACATAACTAGTTTAATGATATGGGATATGACATTGACATAACTAGTTTAATGATATGGGATATGACACTGACATAACTAGTTTAATGATATGGGATATGACACTGACATAACTAGTTTAATGATATGGGATATGACACTGACATAACTAGTTTAATGATATGGGATATGACATTGACATAACTAGTTTAATGATATGGGATATGACACTGACATAACTAGTTTAATGATATGGGATATGACACTGACATAACTAGTTTAATGATATGGGATATGACATTGACATAACTAGTTTAATGATATGGGATATGACACTGACATAACTAGTTTAATGATATGGGATATGACATTGACATAACTAGTTTAATGATATGGGATATGACACTGACATAACTAGTTTAATGATATGGGATATGACACTGACATAACTAGTTTAATGATATGGGATATGACATTGACATAACTAGTTTAATGATATGGGATATGACACTGACATAACTAGTTTAATGATATGGGATATGACATTGACATAACTAGTTTAATGATATGGGATATGACACTGACATAACTAGTTTAATGATATGGGATATGACACTGACATAACTAGCTTAATGATATGGGATATGACATTGACATAACTAGTTTAATGATATGGGATATGACACTGACAAAACTAGTTTAATGATATGGGATATGACATTGACATAACTAGTTTAATGATATGGGATATGACACTGACATAACTAGTTTAATGATATGGGATATGACACTGACATAACTAGTTTAATGATATGGGATATGACATTGACATAACTAGTTTAATGATATGGGATATGACACTGACATAACTAGTTTAATGATATGGGATATGACATTGACATAACTAGTTTAATGATATGGGATATGACACTGACATAACTAGTTTAATGATATGGGATATGACACTGACATAACTAGTTTAATGATATGGGATATGACACTGACATAACTAGTTTAATGATATGGGATATGACATTGACATAACTAGTTTAATGATATGGGATATGACACTGACATAACTAGTTTAATGATATGGGATATGACATTGACATAACTAGTTTAATGATATGGGATATGACACTGACATAACTAGTTTAATGATATGGGATATGAAATTGACATAACTAGTTTAATGATATGGGATATGACATTGACATAACTAGCTTAATGATATGGGATATGACATTGACATAACTAGTTTAATGATATGGGATATGACATTGACATAACTAGTTTAATGATATGGGATATGACACTGACATAACTAGTTTAATGATATGGGATATGACATTGACATAACTAGTTTAATGATATGGGATATGACATTGACATAACTAGCTTAATGATATGGGATATGACATTGACATAACTAGTTTAATGATATGGGATATGACATTGACATAACTAGTTTAATGATATGGGATATGACATTGACATAACTAGTTTAATGATATGGGATATGACATTGACATAACTAGTTTAATGATATGGGATATGACATTGACATAACTAGTTTAATGATATGGGATATGACATTGACATAACTAGTTTAATGATATGGGATATGACATTGACATAACTAGTTTAATGATATGGGATATGACATTGACATAACTAGTTTAATGATATGGGATATGACACTGACATAACTAGTTTAATGATATGGGATATGACACTGACATAACTAGTTTAATGATATGGGATATGACATTGACATAACTAGTTTAATGATATGGGATATGACATTGACATAACTAGTTTAATGATATGGGATATGACACTGACATAACTAGTTTAATGATATGGGATATGACACTGACATAACTAGTTTAATGATATGGGATATGACATTGACATAACTAGTTTAATGATATGGGATATGACACTGACATAACTAGTTTAATGATATGGGATATGACACTGACATAACTAGTTTAATGATATGGGATATGACATTGACATAACTAGTTTAATGATATGGGATATGACACTGACATAACTAGTTTAATGATATGGGATATGACATTGACATAACTAGTTTAATGATATGGGATATGACACTGACATAACTAGTTTAATGATATGGGATATGACACTGACATAACTAGTTTAATGATATGGGATATGACATTGACATAACTAGTTTAATGATATGGGATATGACACTGACATAACTAGTTTAATGATATGGGATATGACATTGACATAACTAGTTTAATGATATGGGATATGACACTGACATAACTAGTTTAATGATATGGGATATGACACTGACATAACTAGCTTAATGATATGGGATATGACATTGACATAACTAGTTTAATGATATGGGATATGACACTGACAAAACTAGTTTAATGATATGGGATATGACATTGACATAACTAGTTTAATGATATGGGATATGACACTGACATAACTAGTTTAATGATATGGGGTATGACACTGACATAACTAGTTTAATGATATGGGATATGACATTGACATAACTAGTTTAATGATATGGGATATGACACTGACATAACTAGTTTAATGATATGGGATATGACATTGACATAACTAGTTTAATGATATGGGATATGACACTGACATAACTAGTTTAATGATATGGGATATGACACTGACATAACTAGTTTAATGATATGGGATATGACACTGACATAACTAGTTTAATGATATGGGATATGACACTGACATAACTAGTTTAATGATATGGGATATGACACTGACATAACTAGTTTAATGATATGGGATATGACATTGACATAACTAGTTTAATGATATGGGATATGACACTGACATAACTAGTTTAATGATATGGGATATGACATTGACATAACTAGTTTAATGATATGGGATATGACATTGACATAACTAGCTTAATGATATGGGATATGACATTGACATAACTAGTTTAATGATATGGGATATGACATTGACATAACTAGTTTAATGATATGGGATATGACACTGACATAACTAGTTTAATGATATGGGATATGACATTGACATAACTAGTTTAATGATATGGGATATGACATTGACATAACTAGCTTAATGATATGGGATATGACATTGACATAACTAGTTTAATGATATGGGATATGACATTGACATAACTAGTTTAATGATATGGGATATGACATTGACATAACTAGTTTAATGATATGGGATATGACATTGACATAACTAGTTTAATGATATGGGATATGACATTGACATAACTAGTTTAATGATATGGGATATGACATTGACATAACTAGTTTAATGATATGGGATATGACACTGACATAACTAGTTTAATGATATGGGATATGACACTGACATAACTAGTTTAATGATATGGGATATGACATTGACATAACTAGTTTAATGATATGGGATATGACATTGACATAACTAGTTTAATGATATGGGATATGACATTGACATAACTAGTTTAATGATATGGGATATGACATTGACATAACTAGTTTAATGATATGGGATATGACACTGACATAACTAGTTTAATGATATGGGATATGACACTGACATAACTAGTTTAATGATATGGGATATGACATTGACATAACTAGTTTAATGATATGGGATATGACATTGACATAACTAGTTTAATGATATGGGATATGACACTGACATAACTAGTTTAATGATATGGGATATGACACTGACATAACTAGTTTAATGATATGGGATATGACATTGACATAACTAGTTTAATGATATGGGATATGACACTGACATAACTAGTTTAATGATATGGGATATGACACTGACATAACTAGTTTAATGATATGGGATATGACATTGACATAACTAGTTTAATGATATGGGATATGACACTGACATAACTAGTTTAATGATATGGGATATGACATTGACATAACTAGTTTAATGATATGGGATATGACACTGACATAACTAGTTTAATGATATGGGATATGACACTGACATAACTAGTTTAATGATATGGGATATGACATTGACATAACTAGTTTAATGATATGGGATATGACACTGACATAACTAGTTTAATGATATGGGATATGACATTGACATAACTAGTTTAATGATATGGGATATGACACTGACATAACTAGTTTAATGATATGGGATATGACACTGACATAACTAGCTTAATGATATGGGATATGACATTGACATAACTAGTTTAATGATATGGGATATGACACTGACAAAACTAGTTTAATGATATGGGATATGACATTGACATAACTAGTTTAATGATATGGGATATGACACTGACATAACTAGTTTAATGATATGGGATATGACACTGACATAACTAGTTTAATGATATGGGATATGACATTGACATAACTAGTTTAATGATATGGGATATGACACTGACATAACTAGTTTAATGATATGGGATATGACATTGACATAACTAGTTTAATGATATGGGATATGACACTGACATAACTAGTTTAATGATATGGGATATGACACTGACATAACTAGTTTAATGATATGGGATATGACACTGACATAACTAGTTTAATGATATGGGATATGACATTGACATAACTAGTTTAATGATATGGGATATGACACTGACATAACTAGTTTAATGATATGGGATATGACATTGACATAACTAGTTTAATGATATGGGATATGACACTGACATAACTAGTTTAATGATATGGGATATGACATTGACATAACTAGTTTAATGATATGGGATATGACATTGACATAACTAGCTTAATGATATGGGATATGACATTGACATAACTAGTTTAATGATATGGGATATGACATTGACATAACTAGTTTAATGATATGGGATATGACACTGACATAACTAGTTTAATGATATGGGATATGACATTGACATAACTAGTTTAATGATATGGGATATGACATTGACATAACTAGCTTAATGATATGGGATATGACATTGACATAACTAGTTTAATGATATGGGATATGACATTGACATAACTAGTTTAATGATATGGGATATGACATTGACATAACTAGTTTAATGATATGGGATATGACATTGACATAACTAGTTTAATGATATGGGATATGACATTGACATAACTAGTTTAATGATATGGGATATGACATTGACATAACTAGTTTAATGATATGGGATATGACACTGACATAACTAGTTTAATGATATGGGATATGACACTGACATAACTAGTTTAATGATATGGGATATGACATTGACATAACTAGTTTAATGATATGGGATATGACATTGACATAACTAGTTTAATGATATGGGATATGACACTGACATAACTAGTTTAATGATATGGGATATGACATTGACATAACTAGTTTAATGATATGGGATATGACATTGACATAACTAGCTTAATGATATGGGATATGACATTGACATAACTAGTTTAATGATATGGGATATGACATTGACATAACTAGTTTAATGATATGGGATATGACATTGACATAACTAGTTTAATGATATGGGATATGACATTGACATAACTAGTTTAATGATATGGGATATGACACTGACATAACTAGTTTAATGATATGGGATATGACACTGACATAACTAGTTTAATGATATGGGATATGACATTGACATAACTAGTTTAATGATATGGGATATGACATTGACATAACTAGTTTAATGATATGGGATATGACACTGACATAACTAGTTTAATGATATGGGATATGACACTGACATAACTAGTTTAATGATATGGGATATGACATTGACATAACTAGTTTAATGATATGGGATATGACACTGACATAACCAGTTTAATTATATGGGATATGACATTGTAAAACTTGTTGGGACATTTTATTATAGTATGACTGGACACAAGGTCCAGCATGGTTAGAACTGTAGGTTCCTTCATAAAGTATTATTTACATAGGCAGGTGTTGTTGACATACTGTAGCAGGAGAGTATAGGTGTTAGACAGCTAGGGGGAGAGTATAGGTGTTAGACAGCTAGGGGGAGAGTATAGGTGTTAGACAGCTAGGGGGAGAGTATAGGTGTTAGACAGCTAGGGGGAGAGTATAGGTGTTAGACAGCTAGGGGGAGAGTATAGGTGTTAGACAGCTAGGGGGAGAGTATAGGTGTTAGACAGCTAGGGGGAGAGTATAGGTGTTAGACAGCTAGGGGGGAATCCAGACACAAGTTAAACGTAAATGAAACACCTTTTTATTGACTTTTCTCTCAACTTATATTCTGACCTGGAACTGAAGCATGAGAACAGCATGTTATTCACCCGCTATTCTTTCAGGGTGGAGATTGAATAAATTAAGGTGTGGTGGAGGTGTCTACAGATATGCTGTATTCTGACCTTGAGTTAATTGCCTGATAATTCAAAAAACCTTTACGCACGATGACAGGATTAATTACATACATACATACATACATACATACATACATACATACATACATACATACATACATACATACATACATACATACATACATACATACATACATACATACATACATTATTACCTTAAATTATATCATACGCACATTTAGCTATTTACGTAAGTATCTCTTCCTGTCATTTACCTGTACAGTTAATTTAACCTGTATATTTAACCAATCTGTATATTAAGTAAACTATTATTACCAAACCTGTATAGTTAACCATGCACATTTTATTTATTAATTTATATCAACTTGCAATAATTGTATCATATTTTCACCTAACACTCTGTAACAATGTATAGTGTACATATTCAGCCATTCATTCATACTATGTAATGCCTTTTTATAGCTTTTTGCACTCCAGACTTTTTCATACTGCCGTACTATGTATCATGTATCTGTCATTTTGCACCTGCCCTTTGTTTCACGTAGCTGCTTGACAAAGATCAATAAAGTGTCTGTCTGTCTGTCTATCTATCTATCTATCTATCTATCTATCTATCTATCTATCTATCTATCTATCTATCTATCTATCTATCTATCTATCTATCTATCTATCTATCTATCTATCTATCTATCTATCTATCTATCTATCTATCTATCTATCTATCTATCTATCTATCTATCTATCTATCTATCTATCTATCTATCTATCAATAAAGTGTCTGTCTGTCTGTCTATCTATCTATCTATCTATCTATCTATCTATCTATCTATCTATCTATCTATCTATCTATCTATCTATCTATCTATCTATCTATCTATCTATCTATCTATCTATCTATCTATCTATCTATCTATCTATCTATCTATCTATCTATCTATCTATCTATCTATCTATCTATCTATCTATCTATCTATCTATCTATCTATCTATCTATCTATCTATCTAATAGAGTGGACCAACTTGTCAGTTCCAAGTGGAGCAACATCTACTTTATTTTCCTGATAGAAATAATAATAATAATAATAACACCTTTCTCCATGTCATTTACAACTTGATAAAGCTATTAGTAAGAGCTAGTGATATGAGCTAGGTAAATGAGTAATCAGTTTGGATAAGGGGATTGTAAATATAAATAGATATATTTTATCTTATGATCTCTGGAGATAAATGTGAAACCAGTCGTATGGCAGCAAACTGAAGCATATCAACGTATCACCTTTTCCACAGTGAAGTTGATGAAATGCTGGCCTTATACATTAGGAGAACCAAGCTATAGCCATGCGAAAATGCAAGTATAAACCTACCGAGTTGATTTATGATTTCTAGAATGTTTTAATTATATGCCCAGACTTTTCACTATTTTAAAAAAATGTGTATCATGTTAAACATTAGCCACTAATCGTTAGCCACTATCAGTTATATCCACATACATTTATAACTGTCACTTTACTGTTAGTTTCCTTACATTCTGCATCCTTCCATTCCATTGTTAGTTGACCTTTCTTTCCTCTGTGACGTTTGTGTGCTTGTTCCTGAGGGTCGCTAGCCATACTGGATCATATTAGGCTAACTGAGGGTCGCTAGCCATACTGGATCATATTAGGCTAACTGAGGGTCGCTAGCCATACTGGATCATATTAGGCTAACTGAGGGTCGCTAGCCATACTGGATCATATTAGGCTAACTGAGGGTCGCTAGCCATACTGGATCATATTAGGCTAACTGAGGGTCGCTAGCCATACTGGATCATATTAGGCTAACTGAGGGTCGCTAGCCATACTGGATCATATTAGGCTAACTGAGGGTCGCTAGCCATACTGGATCATATTAGGCTAACTGAGGGTCGCTAGCCATACTGGATCATATTAGGCTAACTGAGGGTCGCTAGCCATACTGGATCATATTAGGCTAACTGAGGGTCGCTAGCCATACTGGATCATATTAGGCTAACTGAGGGTCGCTAGCCATACTGGATCATATTAGGCTAACTGAGGGTCGCTAGCCATACTGGATCATATTAGGCTAACTGAGGGTCGCTAGCCATACTGGATCATATTAGGCTAACTGAGGGTCGCTAGCCATACTGGATCATATTAGGCTAACTGATTACAATAATCTACACTCTTAGAAAAAAAGGTGCTAAGTAGATCCATTTTTGGTGGTACCTAGAACCCTCTATGTAAGGTTCTTCATAGAACCCCCTGTATATGGTTCTTCCTAGAACCCTCTATGCACGGTTCCACCAACCTTATTATCCTTTTAAATGTCTTTATTTATGCCAATGCATGACATACTGTATATCATAAGGCCCTTCTTTGAGGGCCTAGTAATAGTCTGTTAGGAAACTCCTGGTTTACAGGCCACATCAGGCCTGCAAGTCCCATTATGATGGCTTGCAATGTGATGTTTGATTCCTATTGGAACCCGGCCAGAGTTAGGATATCCAACAAGTGGAATTTTTAATCACCCATATCCTGCATTCAGAATGACAGGCAGGGTTGGGAAGATTGAACACTGAGACTACCTCAATCATCTAAACTGGAACAACCATCTCAGTAACAGGTACAACTACTAACAGATTGGATTAGTTTAGAAAAATGTATGCTATTTATCTTTGTGTAGCATAAAATTAATCAACCAATCAATGTAGATGTAAAAACACAGATAATAAAACAAACAATTCTGAAAATCACCCTGCAATAGAGTATACTGGAAAATATGATATATGGATCTAGAACCCTTCTTGCCTTCCAAAGAATCATCAAAGAACCCTTTCTTCCAAAAACGGTTCTTAGGATGTTAAAGGTTCTAGGTAGAACCCTTTGCCTTACAAAGAATCCTTTTGGAACCCTTTTTTTCCTAAGAGTGTATCACAGTTCCAAGATTAGTGCGGATTATTAGGGTAGATTTACAGGACTACTGTTCACGTCTCACCTTTCAGGATGAATCAAACCACTGTATTTTTTATTCACCAATATATTTTATACAAGATCTGAGTATTTTTCAATCTACTGATTGGTGGTGAAAGGAGACCAGTATGTGTGTATTTACATGGCTTTCTGTCATTGATCCATAATATTCTGATCCATTCTCTCCATATATTTTAGTGAGTCTGTCAAGAAAAGTACAATTAAAGTTGCACCAGATTTAAAGGGATGGCTTTAGATAAATATACTGAAAACCCTATTGAATGAAAACTCCATGAGAAAATCTGTTGGCCAGCAAGTGGGACGGTTTTCAGCGGTTTCATTTGATGTATTCAGCGCGTGCAAGGGAACCACGCCTGCAAAGCCCATTACGTACCTGCATACGGTAAGTCTGAGTGTGAATCGGGCCCATAGAGCAGCAGTGAGAGGGAGAGAATCTCTTGCCATAATAACACCTTATAATGCAAACTAACTAACTGGACCTTCTGCATAAATTATACAAGACCAACAACTCAGGTTCCTGTTTACACACACACACACACACACACACACACACACACACACACACACACACACACACACACACACACACACACACACACACACACACACACACACACACAAGCACACACACACAAGCACGCCTGTGCGCGCACACACACACACACACTCACACACACATATACACACACACACAAGCACGCCTGCGCACGCACGCACACACACACACACTCACACACACATATACACACACACACACACACACACACACAAGCACGCCTGCGCACACACACACATACATACAAACACACACACAAGTACACCTGTGTGCACACACACACCACACCAGCCTGACCTGGGTGTACCTGCACCACACCTGCCTGACCTCAGTAAACCTGCACCACACCTGCCTGACCTCGGTGTACCTGCACCACACCAGCCTGACCTCGGTGTACCTGCACCACACCAGCCTGACCTCGGTGTACCTGCACCACACCAGCCTGACCTCGGTGTACCTGAACCACACCAGCCTGACCTCGGTGTACCTGAACCACACCAGCCTGACCTCGGTGTACCTGAAAAATGTGTTTTAATGACAACCTAAGAGTATGTAAACTTCTGACTCTAACTGTATTGTTCTTATACTGTATATTTGCATAAGATGTATGGGGGATTGGAAGTGATGTAGACAATTACATTGATGGAAGTTATAATCTATCTGCAATATTAAAGCTGATCTACCCCATAAAAAAACATTGTTCTCATTGTTCTAAAACATACATGTTGTTATTATTCTAAAACATACATGTTGTTATTGTTCTAAAACATACATGTTGTTATTGTTCTAAAACATACATTTTGTTATTGTTCTAAAACATACATGTTGTTATTGTTCTAAAATATACATGTTGTTATTGTTCTAAAATATACATCTTGTTATTGTTCTATAATATACATGTTGTTATTGTTCTAAAATATACAGGTTGTTATTGTTCTATAATATACATGTTGTTATTGTTCTAAAATATACAGGTTGTTATTGTTCTATAATATACATGTTGTTATTGTTCTAAAATATACAGGTTGCTATTTTTCTCAAATATACATGTTGTTATTGTTCTAATATATACATGTTGTTATTGTTCTAAAATATACATGTTGTTATTGTTATTGTTCTTGTTCTAAAACATATATGTTGTTATTGTTATTGTTCTAAAACATACATGTTG